>JAPUBX010001616.1:0-23591 GCA_028672205.1 Proteocephalus fallax | reverse complement strand
AAGCCTAAACAATAAGTGACAACCTCGAAGCCGATTTTAAAAGGTTCGAAATATCGTGTGTAATGAGACTGGATATTTTGATTATTTTATTAATGAAGCAGTCCAACAATTACAAATTAAATCTTACCCTGTCAAAATTTATGCTAAAATAAATTGGATGAAACTTATCGAAAGACACTTTCTCGGCTTTAGCCAAGAGATAAAGATGAATACAGCTTCAGAGAAACATGGCTGAATACCAATAACATAGCTGACAAATATGCAATGCTACGCTAAAACCGACTATATCACAAATAAATTTCACCCAGATGCTCCAGGAATCGCGTAGATAACTCGACCAACAACATCCGTCCATCTCAGGGTTGTTTCCTAACCCCTACACAAACGCGTCATTGAAGGGAGCCTTTAAATAGCCGTACTTACGGGTTCGCTAAACTTGATATGCTTCGAGGGTTCCATTTGCCTTTCTTGCAAATTAACTGCGTTATTTCGCTTATTCCTGTTAACTTATTCTACATCTCATGCGTGTAGGCGACACTTTCTGTATTTTTTTGTTTGTTGCAAATTTTAAAGCTGAATTATTTGTTCTCTTTATCTAAATGAAGCAAATACGATAGTAAATATCACGAAGTGTTGATTTTAACCCAATTCAAAAGAAGTACATACTTCGACACCATAGCAGTGATGTGTTCGTTTAACATTATTTGGTCACATTGTACCCTCTTGAATATACCAGTTCTCCAACCACTCTACTCTTAAAATATGCAATTCATAATGACAGCCTGCCAATCGATTACAACTTGTATGAAAAAAATAACGACACACTGACAATTCGTGGGACTTACGAAACCAGGCGTTTAACAAAAAATCTTTAATGCTTATTTTAAAATAATGGTTCGATAGACAATTAATATTATGTTCCTATTTAATGAAAATAACGCACCGTCCATTTGTAAGGACAGCATCAACGGTGAAATCTGAAAGAACAAGCATACATATATTTTTTAAGTCAATGAAGTGTATTGGAAACTTATAAACAAGATAAAAAAAACATCAATTACTTCTAAATGTAAAGAGATTTATGTCGTACTCACGAATATCTACCACAACTAGTAATACGGTAGATTTTCTGAAAGTTCGAGGATCCGACTAGTCCGGGTTGAAACATGTCATGAAAACATCAGGAATATTTAACTCGACTAACTATATATATATCGAACCGTAATACAAAATTTTAAAATCATTCACCGTTTTCTTACGAATATCATTTTATTAATGACGTCGTCTAACGATATTCTTAAAATTAAAATATCAATTGGATCAAAAACAAATGAATTGCCTGCGAACCCATTAAAAAATAAACTTGCTGGTGGTCAGTGTAGACGAAAACACCTATTTAATTATGAATATTGTCTTTTTAAAACTTCCAATAAAATTCCAATCGTTTTGTAGTAGTTGGTTTTTAGTCTGAATAATGGGGTTTTTGTTTAAAGATACGAGCGGGCTTTCGAAACTGGGACTTTATCTATCCTCGTGCCGTGAACCGTTATCTGCCATTTGGCTTTGTGTTCTTTGCCTCTTTTTTGAGATAATGACGAAATCCCAGGCTCGAAGTATTAATAAGTCCCTCCCAAGAAGGGCCGTTCCATCTGCTATGTTGACTAGGACCCGTCAACCGCTCGCCTCCTCTACTGTCAAAAAGGATGACAGTAAATCGTCTGAAATGGACCAACTCCGCGATGTTGTTTCTCAACTGGCCGTCTCTGTGTCAGCACTGATGAACGACAAGCAGAACAAGGAAAGGTCCTCCGTTCCCCCAGCTCTGGATCAAGAGCCGACGCCTCCCTCCACTGCTAATCCCCATCGTCCTCGTTCTATGGACTCGGCTGTATCTCATTATTCTGCCCCCAACGACGTTTCCTTACCTCCCTCTGATGATGTTCCCCTATCAGCCCCTTATGACGCTCCTCTATCGCCTGTAGACGACGCTTTACTCTACAGTCAGTGTATATATAATTATGGATAAACCGATTCCAAAGCGATTATTCCTCATCTCCGAAATTGGTGTTTATAAGTGCGTGTCACCTTGAACGTAATAAAACAATTGATTTTAACGAAACTGTTTCTATAAGTCATGATAAATTATTTCTTGAAATGAGAATATGATATATTTTTATATTTTAGTCGAATTTAAAGACCATCAATGTTGGTACATTGTCATTCGAGAACGCATGCGATGCATCAGCCTTACCTACAGAAGTGTTCTAACAGACAACCGCTACTGTTCCGCCGGGATAGAGTTTGAATTTGTTGAATCATCTTGAGCAAACAAATATTTTATTATATGTTATATCTTTTTGTTTGTATACCAGACACAGGCAACGGGAACAAACAGATAGAGTTGAAACACAAGGGCTGGCTTGAACATATATGTACGGGGGTGGCTTGTATGATGCAGCAATGATCCCGTACTTGAATACGCTCCAACCAGAAAACGGGTCTGAAGGAGTCAGTTGCGTATTTATACATATATGAGTTTTGCCGAAGTGGGCCAATCGAATCCGAAATGCGAAGCGTTCAATAAATTACAGGCGTGTTATAAAAAGCGGTGGATAAATTATCTTTACGATAAGTCAAATCTGCCCTTTAAAAGTATAAACTACCAATAACGACCTTGTGGATGAACAATCAATCATCTTTAAATAAGTGGCCCAATACCGCCCCATTCCCTTAAATATATATATATATGTATAGGTGATAGCGCCCCACCATAGCGACCCAACCTTCTCGCTCAACTAAGTGCATTAAGAGAAACCTCCCTCATCCTCAATCGAGTTAGTCTCGATGGGTCCATTTATTTGCTGATTTCGCTGCTCACCAAAAAACATAAAACAGGAACTCTCAATTTGTTTACGTTCTAAAAGTTAGTATATTCGTTACCTAAATGGTAGCATTTACACCGAGATTACTATTCGTCGGAATCCGTTTGTTTGTCAAGGGATGCCCGAAACACTACGTCCGGTGTTTATTGGCATCTGTTTACCCTCAAGAATAACTTGCATCAACACAATCAAATCACGCTGGTCTACCGGTCTCATTGGCTAACAGTTCAAAGATACCTTGTTACGCAGCTGGTTTCGTTATTATTGGTTTCCAGTAATCTACTGGCAGATAAAATTGAGAAAGTGAGACCATTGACAGATGAACGCAAATAAGACGTGAGGCTCCATTGAGGTTAACATCGCGTTAAAACATACCTTCCGGAAGTGTCCTCATGGTTGTTATTGAGGCAGAAGTACAGGTGTAACGTAATTAACGTATCAAGGAACAGAAACTGCTAAGCAGAAGTTCCAATCTATTTTATCCATGTTCATGAGCTTATAAGAAACGCGCAAAACGATGGAATGGCAGAATACCTGGGTCCGCCTGGACTATCGTAACGTCCTCATTTCCACTAGTTAAAACGACAAGCAATGAAGTATAAACCCAGAATTGCACACCACCAAAGCCGACAAATGCGAGAGAAATAATATAAAACATATTTAAAGCGGTAAGATTCATTTAAATTAGATTTGTTGAGGTAAGTTTTCCGAAATTACGATGGCGTCGGTCTTCTTTTTATTTATGAAACAATTAAAACTACTCTTACTACAAATGTATCAGTTCCAACTAAAAAACGGTATTCTAGGTAGTGATCTTTCGATATAAGTCAAGTTCGCACATCCCGAAGAGGTCAAATGAGAGTTGCAGAGGAGATTTTTGCTGTCGCGCTGACAAACAATCTTTTGGAGACCACTTTACAATAAAAAACGAACCCGATGTTTCCACCACACCTTGCGGTCCTGTTTCCTCATCGATGTTTGCGTACTTTTTACCTATCGTTCAGGAAATATCCCAGGATAACGAATTGCCACGACTTAAATTTTCGAGGTTGTGTTGCATTAGCCAATGCACCACGTCATGAAACATCACCGTTGACAGAAGACACCCGACCTCTCGAGGAGGACGCGAGCGGCAATTAGGGTGCCGGTTCGGCCAACCCCAGCACTAAAATGACATAGCGCTTTCAATGAAATCATCAGCGGTCGATATGCGACTGATCCCATGTGGAGTTGCCTCAGAAGTCGTTAAACCCAAAGTAACCAGCATTTGACAAAAATAGACACGCCGTGCTACAAAAATACGCCAAGTAGATTCAATTTGAAGGTTGACAAAACAAAGAGGAACGACGCACCTGCAGTGAACGACGGTGGGGCCGAATTGGGATGAAAGGGGGCATTTCTTTCTGAAATCAATGTGCATTCCGACGAGTTCGTAGAAATTCACAAGGATAGGCACTCGATGGTCAGACCATTGAGTAAATTGATGCTGCGTCACTGTCCTGGGCTACAAGGGAATCTAGCAGTTTACCGTCGGGTACACTGACTCTGAAGAAACATCCTATTTGCCCGAAACTATATCTTCCCTAGAGGAGTCTTGTCAGCAGTGATTGCTTACTATTTCGCATGCTGTTGATAGGCGATATATCTCATAAGATCGCAATGCATTCATTTTACCAATCAGAATGCTGCTCAAATTACGGCTACGAAACAGACACCGAAAACGAAATCTGTTTGTAGATTTCGCTCTGATACGACAAATCAACATTAATGCTTACAATTGTTTCTCCCCTCGGCAGGATGGTGAAGGTTCGTTGGGTAAGGCCACCTTCAGTACTTCCAGACACCTTTTCGACGTGGACACTGCGGTGTTGTGAATGGAAGTCACGACCGCCCTCATCACCCCAATACTGCGCACACTTCGGTATTTTGCCCTGCTCCTCGAGTCTGCAAGGAAGTGGTGTGTGCTGTGATGGCCGACAAGCGTTATTAGGTTCGGTGGGTGTAGTTCCGATGCGCTAAAATATTCAACAAAATGACAGGCTACGGACAAAATTCTGGTGACGGAGATAGCGCATAGCAATGCCGTGCAAGTTCACATGCAGTAAATCAAGTTGGCAATGAATAAAGACTCTTTCCCATGGTGACAGACATCGAGGAAGACTTTAAAACTCACGGTTTTTCTCGTAGCTGTTTAACTGGACAAAAGATGTTTTTTAGGAACTCATAATCGTCTTGAGTTCTTACATTTAGATGAACTTGAATAGAGGTGATTAAAGGGTTCTTAAAATCTACGATTGGCGAGGTGTTTACAACTAGTGAATTGGGCATAGGTAGGTCAAAGAAAAATGACACCATTTAAAAAGAACCAACATAGGGTTAAAATGTCACAACAATTGAAGTCATGGAAAACCACTATACTTAAATTCTTTAAGTAGAAAGATGTAACGTCGGATTTCAGAAATCGTCAGGTCAATGGAAGGATATCGACGCAGTAAAGATCAAAATAGACTGCACTGGGGTTTTGCAAACAAAGGAGTCAATTCTAGAAGATTTCTTTATTCTATACATCCTCAAGTCCGTCATGTATTATATTTAAAACAGGATTCTAAACAGGATCCATGCTCGTCAAACGTGCTGTTTGGGTTGTTTATATGGATAGTAACCAGATACCATAGTAAGAAATCTCACAGTCCCAAATGTTTTCATCTCTGTTTCAAGTGTGCCAGTACCTTGGCTGGGATTTTGGGGTCGCGTGATATACGGCGAGATTTTGATTGAGATCCCCTGTCTCTTCAAGTATCTTCTGTATGTGAATGGAAGGCTCGCTGATACTTCGAATTAATCCACCGTTATCTGCCCAATTTAATTTGATTTACGCAACCTGCAACTCTGGGGAACGAAGGCTTCATTCTCCAGAGACAATTGCCACGCTAACCACACTTGGTTTCTCCCACGGACTGGTGGAGATTAGGTGGGCCTGGTTTAACTACAAGACTGCCATATACGGAAACCACTCTGCACTCTTCCCTGGTCTTCCGGTCTCATCGGCCAACAGTTCAAAGATATCTTGTTACGCAGCTGGTTTCGTTATTATTGGCTTCCAGTAATCTACTGACAGTTTAAATTTAGACAGTGACATTATTGACAGAAGAACGCAAATAAGACGTGAGGCTCTATTGAGGTTAACATCGCGTTAAAACATACCTTCCGGTAGTGTCCTCATGGTTGTTATTGAGGAAGAAGTACAGATGGTGTTTCTTTGAACTGAAGACTGGTCACACGCAGCCAGCGATATCTCGTAGTTGGTGTATGCTGTGAGATGCCCGATAACGCAGCTGGCTTCGTTAAAATTAACAATGCCCGGTTGCCGGCTGCTTTTGTTAATTGTGTAAAAGAAGTTGTTGGAAGGCGGCTTCGTCTCTGCTATAGACGCGGAAGTTAATTATTTTCTCGGATCGCTTAAGGCGGTTTCCGTAAGGCCAGCTGGAAGCAGTGGACGACAAAGAAATTGCGAATTGAATGCTGTGGCATCAGCCGCACAGACGCAGAGGCCTTTGGAGCACAATAAAAATGATCATAATGCTCTTGCTCACCAACGTTTCGGAAACGCTTTGAGCCGTTGCCAGAACAAAACGGGGTCCCAATGGAATGCAAAAGAAATAGCTCATTCAATGTTTGTGATTAATTCGGTAGTGTCCTCGGCAAAATATTCCAGAAGGCTGGCCTATTCGAGTCTTAAGCTGTCGTCTTATGAAACGCACCAACATACAAATCGGAAAAAGACGGAATCGACGATAAATAAAACGAATTCATGGACGGACAGATAGCCATTATTACAAAACGATGTCGTCCTACGGATTTGCTTACGTCCAGCGGGTATGCTTACGATACTTATACAATATATAGTAGCTAATCGATGAGCACAATAGGGTGGGTTTTTCAGTTGGGTATGCCCCATGGGAATAAATGTGATCATAAAATCAGTCAATCATTTAGTTATATCGCCGTTAAAAGCCTGCATATGGGTATATTTGTTGGGTATTGTTTCTTTGCGTCTGGTCCCTCGTAAGTCCCTCGAATTGTCAGTGTTTGGTTATTTTTTCATACAAGTTGATATCGATTGGCATGCTGTGATCATGAATTGCACATTTCAAGAGTAGAGTGGTAGGAGAACTGGGGTATTCATGGGGGTAAAATTTGAACCAATAATGTTGAGCCAACACATCACTGCTCGTTCAAATAACACAATATCTTTAAAAAAATCCTCTTCCTGGTTTCGTAATTCGATGGCAAAAAGATGGATTGTCGATGTGTGTTTAGGAAACGGGTAGTTGCGAGCGGTTAAGCCGTGTAACAGGTTTGTTTGAGTACGACGTCCACATTTGCGCGGAAAACGAAAATAACGTGATAAATGGAGAAAGAGAAGACACTCAAATTTAACAAACGCGTAAGTACGGCCATTGAAAGGCATCCTTCAATGACGCGTTTGTGTATAGGCAAAGAAACAACCCTGAGATGGGAGGATGTGGTTGGTCGAGCTTTCTATGCGGTTCCTGGAGCATTTTGGTGGACTTGTTTTGACCTACAGTCAGTCTAACCGTAGCATTGCATATTTGTCAGCTATATTATTGGTACTCAGCCATGTTTTTCTGAAGCTGTGTTCATCTTTATCTCTTGGTTAAAGCTAAAAAAGTGTCTTCCAATTCATTTTACTACATATTTTGACAGGAGAAGATTTAGTTTGTAACTGCTCGACTGATCCAGCTTTATTACACACGATATTTTTAACCTTTTGAGATCGGCTTCGGGGTTGTAATATAATTGTCAAGGATGAAGAAGATTCCCTTTTCCTAGCAGTGTTCAATTGACACTTTGCGTCGCGTCACACCTTGGTGGAGTCGCGTTATCCATCGGTATTACCGTGGTTTCAGTAAATGGCAGTTGTGTAGGTAAACCACCCGCACTTAATCTCAACCAACCTATACTAAATTCACTAGTTGTACACACCTCGCCAATAGTATATGAAATGAACTATCGTTTAATCTTTATTAACGTTTATCTTAATTTAAATCTCTTATACCAATGCGTAGGCAAGACCGTTGAACGGCTGAAATATCTGTTTTACTTCATTATAGGGTTGACGTCAAGCTCCCAGGAAACTACAAAGATTTGCTTCAAGTCTGATTCAAAATACAAGGAAAAGTCACTAAGTATTATTATTATTAGCAACTAGTTTAAAACCTAATCGAATAACATGTACATTGTAATATTATTAAAGTCGGCAGTTTTTTGCGCGGATTTTAAAATCCGCACTTTAATTTGAGCAAAAGCATCGTCGTTTTGATAGGTTATTGTTTTTGAGCCTTGCCAACCTTCTTGCCACACATGCCTTAAAGTATCGACTGGCTGTATGGGAATACAATTACAAGTCACAAGGCTTAGTGAACGAAATAAGCTCTTCCTGTTCGACAGAAATAAGAAAGGTTCTTCTGGCCTCGGCCGGCAATGAGGAGAAAAATTGTCATTTCGTTCTCGTTTTTTATTATCTCAATAATATCTTGGTAGGTAGCTGCATAAACGACAGTATAAATCAATATTACATGTAGAAGATGATGATCGTTTTCAGGAAGTTTTTTGTCTTTCGTTCTATTTAACCGATTAAAACGAAAATGGTCACATTGTTGAATATTTAGCTAGAACACCCGGACAGTCGAATTTTATATATTTGCCAACGACAAGCATTTATGCAATAAAACCTTGGTAACATATCACTTTTGTGTCTCGCAATCAAACGTATTTGCACATATGTTGAAGCCATGGAAAATCGTAAAAAAAATCATATTCTGAGACATCACCTAGCGGTGTCACTGATCAATTCACAAAACCAAAGTTCGCGAACTCGTGGAAGTTATTGCTGCGGAAAGATGGATTAAAAGATTTCATCGGTTTGCAGTTTCTCGGAAACCTAAACATCTTTAGGTCTTCGGTGTCGTTGCAAACTGCTGGGGCACAGCGCGGGGCTCCTACACTTTTCTTCTCTTTGTAGTTTATGCATCACTTCTACGAAACAGGACACACAAATAGTATAGTAACAGAGAAGAGGGTCGCACTGATAAGCGTTTCTGTTCGAATCCACAAACTGACTTTCATTGTCCAGGACTATTGCAGGGATTTGGGACAATCGGTTACGAAACATGACACACAAATACGTCATTGACACGGCCGGAAATTTATCCGTCAATGACTTTTTTTGTAAATAAACACCTACGCCGTGTTATTTTGTGGATTTCCTCTGTACTGAATATTAATCCTTTTGAAACCTCTGATAACGATTTTCAACACCTCTATCCCTGTCTTTAAGAATATTAATCTCTTGGACGAATTCCTCGGCCAAAGTTTGAAAGTCCCTTATTTTTTTAATTTCACCCGAAAATGTTTAGCCGGTAATTATTTTGAATTATTAAAATTGTATCTGTTTGGCCGGTTCGACTGTCAAATTTGGCAAATCCAAATGTGTTACGCAAGACCTGACCCAAAGACAAGCGACAATCTCACTTTAATTTCGATCCTGATGGAATTCCATCTCATTGTATTTACGACAATCTTGTTCATTAAAACAAAGAAAACTTTATCTCTCTCTACACACACGATGTCTTTCGTTCACGCAACACTTCGTGCCCTCCCTAGGTCAGCCTCCCAGCCGATGAGACCTTACAACTACATCTCCAACATTTAACGCTTTTGACCAGTTGGGTCATGGTTACACGTTGCCAGGAATCGCAAAATGTTCGCCCAAAGCTCATGTTGCAATCCGTCTACTTCGTCTATAGCTTCCATTATTTCATCTCATTTCGCAAGTGCATTTACGGGATGCGTGAAACTTGTGCCAACATTCCTTCATAAGTAAGGCAATATGCGGTCTGAAATGACGAATTAGACGAAATGTTTGTTTTATTAAAGTCATATAGGCAACAATGGAAGGGTCATGAAAAAGAATTTTTTTTTAAAAATAGGTTCGGGCAGTCGGAGCCTTGGGTTGCTCTAAAAGTACAATCAACTGTTAAAAGAATGGTTCATAGTGTCGCACATTCAAAAAAGGTTGGTGGCAGATAATTGTTTAACTAGTAGCAGCAGTAGCCAAGCGCGCTCAAAATATCCACAAAAAAGTTAGAAATAAACGAACCAGCCGTCATCGATTTTGTCTAGGCCACAGCGTCTACGTTTTCGTACTCGTTTCCTACGAGGGGTTCAAAGTGGGAATATTTGGGTCCAGTTAAAAATCGTGGGACAACAGAATTAAATTAGTCGAATTATGCTAGCGTAGACAAAGGTCTAGATACGCTTTGAGCAAACTATCAGCCGCTTGAAACGGCGAACCAAGAAACAAAGACGACGGCGTCAACAGGAACACTCTAGGATATACATTTACGACGAGTTATATTTATTTCGAGCTGGATGCGAAATTATGGAGTGATACGATGGCCGCAATGCCAGCATCGCGGATATGTAATGGAGATACATTTTGATGCGTTTAGTAGAAGGCCATTCTATGAAGACCACTCGAGTACCTCAATGGCGGCCTGTCCTCATACGTCGTTTGGCCATTTGATTAGTGCAACGCTTTTAACGAATCGAGGAACAGAAACGGTTTAGCAGAAATTCCCATCCGTTTGAACCATATTCATGAGCCTATAAGAACCGCGCAAAACGATTGAATGACGGCATACCTGGGTCCACCTTGACTGTCGTTGCGTCCTCATTTCCAGTAGCTTAAACAACAACAAGCGAAGAAGTTTAAACTTAAAAAAGCACACCACCAAAGCCGAAAATGGGAGAGAAATAATATAAAACATATTGAAAGCAGAAAGATTCCTTTTAATAAGATTTTTTGAGGTAATTGTTCCGAAATTACGATGATCTTTTTATTTATGTAACAATTAAGAATACTATTACTATAAATGTATCAGTTCCAACAAAAAAAACCGTATTCTAGATAGTGATCTTTCGAAATAAGTCAAGTTCGCACGTCCCGAAGGGGTCAAATTGGAGGAAATTTTTGTTGTCGCGTTTACAAACAATATTTTGGAGACCACTTTACAATGAAAGGACGAACCCGATGTTTCCACCACAGCTAGCGGTCCTGTTTCCTCATCTAGGTTTGCGTATTGTTTACCTTAAAATAGATAATTTTTAAGGAAATATCCCAGTCATTCGTCTTGCCGGCATAAAATAGTGTGAGGCCGTCCGCATATTTGATTTGCGCAACGCCATTACGCGAACGAGTGACGATGGCCAATATTGTGATAAATTATTCAAAGGGACAGTCAGGCAAGTAATTCTGTCACAATTTCCACCAATCAAACTTTCGGTTGACAGAATTAGCTGACCGCTTTGTTTTGTTTGCCTTTCGAGCAATCATTCTGTTATAAAACCCCTTGCAGTGGTGGCTAACTTTAACTGTGTAATTGTTCATTGTATTTCAGTATGCTGAGTGTTGTTCTACACTTTTAAGAACCTCTAATTCCCAACCACGCTTCTAGTCATCGTATCGTATCGGATTGGTTATCGATAATAAATCTTCCCTTACAAATTCGCCTCCTTGGTGTACGATTCTGTCTTGGTATCAAGTTTCGCCCTTAGTCTTGTTTTTCCCCTCTTTAAAAATAAACTGGACGAACCCGATGTTGCCGGCTCTGTTGTACCCTGCAGGTTGTCGCGGTCTGTAGAAGTAAAGATTGTCATTGAGAACACGGTAAAAGCAGAGCGTTTAAAATTTACTAATGACTAATTAATACATTTAACAGGAGACGTCGCTTACAGCGCGATGTAAGATAGGCTAACACGCAGTTCGATCAAGTACACTGTCAGAGACGAGGACATGATTATCTTTCAAGATAAAAAAAGAGGTAAACGAACCCGCTGGTTTCGCGTTTGCTGGCGGGCCTGTTGGTCTGTCAATGGTTGCGTACTCATTATCTTAAACGATACAAAAGCGTATTCCTTAACCCAAGCTGGTTTTTTAAACCCTTTTTTTGAAAGCGGACGCAGCAAAATGTTATTTAAATGACAAAAATGCTTCAAGAAGACTTAGCTTACTATTGATTTTTTGATTGGTGTCGGATTTAACGCACGCATCTCTGAGGCATGGGATGCGACGGCGGAACACCACGAGCAGAATGATGAGGAGGAGAAGGAGGAGGCCCATGGTAACGCCAACGGCCACGGCAACCACCGGGAAAGCTGAGGCAGCTGCAACACAAATCATTTGGTTTTATGATCATATTTTAAATTTTGATTCATCTTTTCTGGTGAAACTTAATATCGGGACAAAATGGGATCACTGAATTGTGATTTGCCGTGGAGATGTCATTGATGGTTGGCCGAATAGACGCGGTCTGTCAGTTGTGTACCGACATGGGTGAAATGGTAAGCTTAAGGCTGACGCTTATGTTTGATGGTGCAGTAAATAGCATCTTCGATCTGTTGGGTGAGGTACCTGGGTTGGATGTCAAGGTTAGAACTCGACGGATTGCACTGGGGACGCCACCTGTTCAAATAAACCCCCATGATGCCGATGTAGTGCGATTTAGACGCGCAAATGTGACTTTTTGCCACCCGCTCGTTTTGTGTGATCTCGCTTCTGGAAGCAATTTAGGGATCTAACGGTCTAGGTAATTGAAACCCACTTCACTCGTGTCCACAGTTAAGGTAAGTCTGTTTAACCAGCCCCTTGTTTGTATGAGTTGTTAAGATGCAGAAACACCAGACGATCAATGTCACACGCCTGTAGCGACACTTCGTAGTCCGTGTAGGCAGTGAGGCCGCTGATGGTGCAGGTTTTGGCATTCGCATCCACCTCGCATGTTTGAGGGCTGCTTCCATTCGTCATGGCAAAAAAGTGGTTGATTCCGGTCATCGTCGTGGGAGCTGTCCATGTCAATTTTATCTCTTGATCGCTGAGAGGAGTGAGTTCCAGGTTGGTTGGAGCTAGTTGTCCCACGAATGATTAATGAAATGGAATTTTTACAAACGCGAAAACATTCTTATTTTGGGCAACAACAACCAAGCATAATAATCTTCGCGCCGTTTCAACAGAACGAGTATAATTTTAAACTGACTGAATATTCAGCGATTGTCACTTTTTTCAGTAAATTTCCAAGATAAACAGCTATCTCCGATAGAGGCCGATAGGTGTAATGGTTTATATAATCGCCCTGTTGGTAAGGGACCGTGATGATCGTGGCATTGGGATGCCGGATACCTCTGGTGTCTCCTTCGTAAATACTGTCGGTTTCATAATTGCTTGATTTTTGTCGAAATTCTACTCGAGACTCCAAAATTAGTCGGTTATCTGTTACAATTATGCAATGATTTCATTAAGGTCAAACACTGTTGAACACCTACCGTCTACATTTATCAAACAATAAACAATGGCTGCCGGTGTCTAAATGTGTGTCATAAACCCTGACCCGACTCCATGCATTGGGGTCCGATAGCAAAAGGAAGTTGACGACTTTCATTCGCAACTCGTTTCTGCCCGGTTCAAAAGGCCGAGCGTTGATTCCTGCTTCCGAGAGATATTTCTTCAAGTTATCAATTCAGAGAACGCCGTGTAGCGCGAACATATTTAGTGCGTCCGTTAGGTCTATGACAAAGCCGGATTGTGGTGTAACAGTTTGTCACAGTTTCCCGAAAAACCAACTCGACGATGGTATGGCTCGAGGACAGAGTAAACATGAACTCACACGCACCGTTATTGAACTAAGATTTTCCGTGGTTTCACGGTTTTATAACACGGCGTCTACATACCTTCTGGGAGTGTCTTAACAGCTACACTGCAAATGTCGGTTGTGTCACAAGCCTGTAGCGACACCTCCGTGTAGGCGGCGAGGATGCTGATGGTGCAGGTTGTAATAGGCGCATTCACCTGGCATGTTTGAGGGTTGTCCCCATTCGTAGTGGCAAAGAAGTGGTTGACACCGGTCATCGTCGTGGGAGCTGTCCACGTCAATGTTATCAGTGTATCGTTTACAGAAGTCACATGTAGGTCGGTTGGAGCTAGTGAATGCAGGATTAAAGAGATGGAAGTAAGCTCGATTATTTGGTCGTTTTCTCCTTTGTTAAGAATACGATAAATGCCTCCAAAAACATTGTTATAAAACATTTTCGTTTGGAAGCTTTGGCGAATGCAATGCGAGGGTCAAAAGGTTACGGGAATTGAAACCCACCTGGCTCCTGACCACAGTTGAGGTAAGTGGGCTAAATGAGCCCCGTGTCTTTATGAGTTATTAAGATGTAGAAAAACAAGACGACCAATGGAATCACTCTACACATATTAACAGGACGTCGTCTCGACTACAGAGTCTATTCTCAGGGGACTCTGTTTCTTTTAAAGCAACGCAATGTTAAATAGACTATGACTGCAAGGTATGGCCTTCTAGAAATCGCATTCGAATAAACTGTAGGATGCCTCAAATACATCATCTGTGTTCCATCGTGCATGGCCATCTGTTCGTTAAACAGGGCGTGATGTAAGAGGCGCACTAACTATTAATGAAAAACCCATTCTCGCAAGAGTTATAGTGGGTCCTACCAATCTAATATGTAAGAGGTTGTGAATAGAGCGCTATTGGCTAAAATGAGCCAATCGACTTGGGGCGTGTGGTTTGGTATAATATAGGGTAAGGTCCAATGAAGACAGTCTGACAAGAAGAGTAGAGGTGTAATTGACAGGTGGCCGAATAGACGCGATCTGTCAGTTGTGTAACGACATGAGAAAAAGGGTCAGCTTAAGACCGACGCCTTGGTTTGATAAACGCTAAACGGAATTGGTATAAATGAATCAATTTGATTCCAATGGAATCTACACTCTACTTCAATTCAACTATAAACAAATAGTAACGAAAAAAAGCTCAGTTTCCATGCGCCACAAAGTTGGTGCAATTTCCGTGGCCTCGCCTGATCGATTTGAAGTGACCTCAAAAAAACATGAATACAAAACCGGAATCTAATTGATTTTAAAATGGACGCGCTAAAACATAATCGAACACTTCAAAACCAACCTGCAGGAAGGGTCTTCGTGGGTGTCTTGACCGCTGTACTACAGACCCTGAATTCGTCACACGCCTGTAGCGACACCTCGTAGTCCGTGTAGGCGGTGAGGCCGCTGATGGTGCAGGTTTTGGCATTCGCATCCACCTCGCATTTCTGAGGGTTGCTTCCATTCGTCATGGCAAAAAAGTAGTTGACGCCGGTCATCGTCATGGGAGCTGTCCATGCCAATCTTATATCTTTATCGCTGAGAGGAGTGACTTTCAGGTCGGCTGGAGCTAGTGGTCGAATGATTAAAGAGATGACAGAAGCCCGAATTTTATTTGGTTGCTCGACAACTTATTTATTTACTAAAAGGTATCAATCATGTTCTAATTATTATTGATGCCTTTTTTTCGAATAAGTGCTGAAAAGCAACCTAGTGTCTCAATTAATCAGGGTCATTTATTGCTTACTGAGGCTCGCGACCTTACAACTGATTCATAACGTTCTATAATCAGTAGAATGTTTCGGCGTCATTGGGAAGTTGTTAACCTCGGTTTTAAATTTCGCGTCAATTGTTGTAAACACGAAAACGTGGCGATATATTTTCGGCAACAACAACCAAGCCTTATAATCCTCGCGCCTGTTCAACATCTGTTTAGAACGAGCATAATTTTAAAAAAATACTCGATTTTTACCCATGGTCACTTTCCTCAGTATATTTCACAAGATAAACAGAAATCTACGATAGGGGCCTAATGGTGCAGTGAATAGCATCTTCTATCTGGTTCGTGAGATACCTGAATTAGATTTCAAGGTCAGAATTTCACGGTTTGCACTTGGGACGCCAACTGTTCAAATAATCCCGGGAAAATCCCCTTGAAGCCGGTGTATCCTGTCGTTCGATTAAGACGCGCAAATTTGATTTTTTTGTATCTCGGTAATTGTAGGAAACCTTGATCGTGACCAAAGTTGAAGTAAGTTGGTTTAACCAGCCCTTTGTGTGTATGAGCTGTTTTGATGAAGAAGATCAATGAAAACACTCTACACATATCGAAAGGACGTCGTCGTCGTTTGTGTCAGCTAATTTGGTTCGCTCGACTTTGATGCTTTTAATGATAGATTCAAACCTCATTTCGCCGACAAAACGTGTTTTCTTACCCGCAGGAAGGGTCACAACATACTTCG
This sequence comes from Proteocephalus fallax, assembly GCA_028672205.1. Taxonomy (NCBI): domain Eukaryota; kingdom Metazoa; phylum Platyhelminthes; class Cestoda; order Proteocephalidea; family Proteocephalidae; genus Proteocephalus; species Proteocephalus fallax. Next base: position 7,488 of record JAPUBX010001616.1, on the reverse strand, counting down.
TTGTCCAGTGAGAGCAGATTCTGTCCGGATTGTCTCTCCTTTTGTCACAAGCCTCTATGCTTCCATAGTATTCCTTGTAGGCATTTAGGCCGCTTATGGTGCAGGTAAGGGGTGCATTCCAGGCAACTTCACAGCCTTCTCGCCAATCGTCTGCCATTGCATAGAAGAATTTAACGCCGTTCATCGTCGTAGGAGCTGCCCACGTCATGGTTATCTGTGTATCGCTGTCTGGAGTAATTATGAGTTCGGTTGGAGCTAGTTGTTGGATGATTAAATAGATGAAAGTGAGACCGAATGCGTTCGCATTTTAAGAACCTCTGATAAAGAAACTCGTTTATCTTATAGGTTTACTGGTATGAAATAAAGACCAAAATGTATTGTGTTTCGGAAACTTCATTTTAATATCGAATTATAGGCACCCGAACATGAACGCATCCCATTATTGCATGGTCGTTTGTTGGTTACAGCGGCGCTTTATACAATAGGCACGCTAACAACATGTATTGAAACGTCTGGCAAATCGTCTTACCCACACGGGGTCTACATGAATCTACTTTGAAGTTAAAGAAGGTGAATCCGAAAGCAATGGCGCTGTCGCCGATTTCGGAATCACGAAAAAATAAAATGGCCTTTTCACGCGCCACCAGTTGGTGAAATTCGCATTATTGATTTGCTGTCTTCGGTAAAACGTAAAAGCATAGCAGAAATGAAATTTATTTTGCAGAAAAATCAGCGCGAAAACACACCTTCTTGAGGAGTTCTCGCGCTTGCCGTTGACTGAGCAGAACAGAGAGTGGGCGAGTCAATCAAAGGCTTATCACACGCCCTCAGGGACACGTTGTTGTCGGTATAGGGGACGATGCCACGGGTGGCGAGGCAGCTCGTTTCGTTTGGGATCATCGAGCATTCATGCCAACGTGTTTCGTCTGTTGTGTATAAGAAGTATGGGAGGGTCGGATACCCTCCAAGAGCCGTCCAATCCAGACCTATTATGTAATGGGCTCGTGCGTGGGCTACAAGGCCCGTCGGTCCTAGTGGTTGGCACAGAAATGGCGAATTAAGGACATTAGTACACAATAAATAATTTTATCGTTCGCTTTCATAGGCAGGCAGCTGGATGCAAATGGGTCGATCAACTAAAAATCTCTCCTCAAGACATCCTGGTAACAAGTAACAACGACGCAGGTTTAATCAATTTAAAAATATCAAAATTCAATCTTCTAGCGGCAAAATAAAGTAACCAACCACAGAGACCAATATACTTTGTTGACTCTAGTCAGAAATCCAAAAAAATAATAATTCCATCTGGACGTGCAGAAACCCAGTTTTGTTACACACTATTGCAAGTTTTGGTCAGACGAATGACCGGTTAGACCGAATAATTTGTCTGAATAATTGTCAGTTGAATACGATTAAATCCTATATTACTTTAGTCACCGCGGTAGCCTATAAGAGGCGCGGGATATGTTGTTATGAGGTAAACCTCCATGACGCGGAGGAAGATGTTATCGAATCGTCATGAGCAAAAGTTTGAAGATGTATGTTCTTGATTATATTTCGTTACAATGATTTTAAAAAAATTCGAGATTTCCTATTAAACAAAGCCTGTTTTTCCATGTTCGTGTTTTGATTGTAATTTTATACCCGATAATTTGCGATATGCAGTTCTCGGCAAAGCTTTAAAACTTTACCGACTTCTAATTTATATATAACCTACGCATGGACAAAAAAACACTGCCCTTCACTACCTACCTGCCGGAAGGGTCTTTGTTATCTTCGAAACCGCCGCAGAGCAGATTCTGTTTGATTCGCTCTCTACTTTGTCACACGCCCAAAGCGACACATCGTAGTACGTGAAGGCGGTGAGGCTGTTGATGGTGCAGGTTTTTGCAGCCGCATTAACAATGCATTTTTGAGGATTGTCTCCGGTTGTGATGGCAAAAAAGTATTTGACGCCGGTCATCGTCGTGGGAGCTGTCCACGTCAATGTTATCAGTGTATCGCTCACAGAAGTCACCTGTAGGTCGGTTGGAGCTAGTCAATGCAGGATTAAAGAGATGGAAGTAAGCTCAAGGCCGCTGATGAAGCATCTTCTTCACCTTTAGTTATTCACGTATCTGTGATTGTGCAACGTACGCCTTCGTCTAAGCATTCCAATAACCAAGATTACTTTGACAGCCTTTTGTTCCTTCCCATTCCGTGGATTTATAGAATCATAAGCGTAAATGCATTACGAGGGAGTACTTGTCTACCACTGGCATCGCGCATGCAGTGTTTAATGATCATTTGTGTCTTTTTCTTGCAATAAACTGCTGTTTCTTTACTAGGTTGAATGCGAGACAGCAAATAAACAAAAACAAACGTATTCGAAAGAGGGGACACTGTTGAGGCAAAATTAACGCGACTACCTACCTGCCGGCAGAGTCTTCGTGCTTGCCGTTGACTGAACAGAACATTTATTGCTCGCGTCAACCGAAGGATCTTCACACGCCTTCAGGGACACCTCGTAGTCGGTGTAGGCGGCGAGGCCGCTGTCGATGAAGCAGCTGGTTGCCTCTGCGTTAGTCTTGCATGCTTGCCAGTTTGTTTTGTCAAGTGTGTAAAAGAAGTTTGGGATGGGCGGATTCCCTGTAAGAGCTGTCCATGTCAGCTTTATTTGCGAATCGCTGACGGCCTTTGCCACAAGATCAGCCGGACCTAGTGGAAGGCACGGAAACGGCGATTTGTAGTCAAGGTCACGAATTTGTCCCCAAGATGACGATTTACTCGTGTGGTGTCTCGACCACGTTTATTAAGAAGATTTTAAATCCGCACAAGTAACTGCAGACTTTCATAATATGACAATTTATGTGTAATTCTTTTACGTTTTAACCTAGTAGCGAATTATAATACTAAGAGACTTTTCCTGTTATTTGAATCAGAATTGTTAGCAGATCTTCGTATTTACCTGGTAGCTTGACATCAACCCTGAAATGAAGGAAAGGGTTATTTCAGCATGACTAGGATGTCATTGAAGTTTCTTCACATTACGTTATGCTCAAGATAGAAGAATGGAACATCTTTGAAATCCTGGACAAAAACATGGACTTCGTTCCAAATCCAAATAAGCGAATGTAAGGAAACTCAAACAACGAGATTCTTACAATCTCAAATATATGATCGATTTACTCAGCGTATTGCCATCGCATCGGTTGAAGATTTTACATTTATATGAACTTCAATAGAGGTGATTCGAGGGTTCATCTAGTATACGAATGGCGGGGTGTGTACAACTAGTTAATTTGCACAGGTATTCCAAATGAAAATGACACAATTTTCAAAAAACCAACAGAGGGTTAAAAATTCACAACAATTGAAGTCATGGAAAACCAATATACTTATTTTCTTTAAGTAGAAAGATGTAACGTTACATTTCAGAAATCGTCAAGTCAATGGATGTTGACCCAATAAACATCGAAATAGACTGCACTGGGGTTTTGTATACGACGATATTTTGATCGAGATCCCCTGTCTCGTATTGCTTCAAGTATCTCAGGGGCCAATGAATCGAAAGCTCGCCGATACTACGAATTTATCAACTTAGATTAAGTGCGCCTGGTTTCAGTACACCACTGCCATTTACTGAAACCACGGTAATACCAATGGATAACGCGACTCCACCTAGGTGTGGCAGGTGACGCGACGCACCGTGCCGATTCAACTCCGATAAACAAAGGATTCGCTACTTACGGGGTGATTCGAGGAATCTTCTTAAGCCTAAACAATAAGTGACAACCTCGAAGCCGATTTTAAAAGGTTCGAAATTTCGTGTGTAATGAGACTGGATATTTTGATTATTTTATTAATGAAGCAGTCCAACAATTACAAATTAAATCTTACCCTGTCAAAATTTATGCTAAAATAAATTGGATGAAACTTATCGAAAGACACTTTCTCGGCTTTAGCCAAGAGATAAAGATGAATACAGCTTCAGAGAAACATGGCTGAATACCAATAACATAGCTGACAAATATGCAATGCTACGCTAAAACCGACTATATCACAAATAAATTTCACCCAGATGCTCCAGGAATCGCGTAGATAACTCGACCAACAACATCCGTCCATCTCAGGGTTGTTTCCTAACCCCTACACAAACGCGTCATTGAAGGGAGCCTTTAAATAGCCGTACTAACGGGTTCGCTAAACTTGATATGCTTCGAGGGTTCCATTTGCCTTTCTTGCAAATTAACTGCGTGATTTCGCTTATTCCTGTTAACTTATTCTACATCTCATGCGTGCAGGCAACACTTTCTGTATTTTTTTGTTTGTTGCAAATTTTAAAGCTAAATTATTTGTTCTCTTTATCTAAATAAAGCAAATACGATAGTTAATATCACGAAGTGTTGATTTTAACCCAATTCAAAAGAAGTACATACTTCGACACCATGGCAGTGATGTGTTCGTTTAACATTATTGGGTCACATTGAACCCTCTTAAATATACCAGTTCTCAAACCACTCTACTCTTAAAATGTGCAATTCATAATGACAGCCTGCCAATCGATTACAACTTGTATGAAAAAAATAACGACACACTGACAATTCGTGGGACTTACGAAACCAGACGTTTAACAAAAAATCTTAAATGCTTATTTTAAAATAATGGTTCGATAGACAATTAATATTATGTTCCTATTTAATGAAAATAACGCACCGTCCATTTGTAAGGACAGCATCAACGGTGAAATCTGAAAGAACAAGCATACATATATTTTTAAGTCAAGGAAGTGTATTGGAAACTTATAAACAAGATAAAAAACCATCAATTACTTCTAAATGTAAAGAGATTTATGTCGTACTCACGAATATCTACCACAACTAGTAATACGGTAGATTTTCTGAAAGTTCGAGGATCCGACTAGTCCGGGTTGAAACATGTCATGAAAACATCAGGAATATTTAACTCGACTAACTATATATATATCGAACCGTAAAACAAAATTTTAAAATCATTCACCGTTTTCTTACGAATATCATTTTATTTATGACGTCGTCTAACGATATTCTTAAAATTAAAATATCAATTGGATCAAAAACAAATGAATTGCCTGCGAACACTTTAAAAAATAAACTTGCTGGTGGTCAGTGTATATAGAATTATGGATAAACCGATTCCAAAGCGATTATTCCTCATCTCCGAAATTGGTGTTTATAAGTGCGTGTCACCTTGAACGTAATAAAACATTTGATTTTAACGAAACTGTTTCTATAAGTCATGATGAATTATTTCTTGAAATGAGAATGTGATATATTTTTATTTTTTAGTCGAATTTAAAGACCATCAATGTTGGTACACTGTCATTCGAGAACGCATGCGATGCATCAGCCTTACCTACAGAAGTGTTCTAACAGACAACCGCTACTGTTCCGCCGGGATAGAGTTTGAATTTGTTGAATCATCTTGAGCAAACAAATATTTTATTATATGTTATATCTTTTTGTTTGTATACCAGACACAGGCAACGGGAACAAACAGATAGAGTTGAAACACAAGGGCTGGCTTGAACATATATGTACGGGGGTGGCTTGTATGATGCAGCAATGATCCCGTACTTGAATACGCTCCAACCAGCAAACGGGTCTGACGGAGCCAGTTGCGTATTTATACATATATGAGTTTTGCCGAAGTGGGCCAATCGAATCCGAAATGCGAAGCGTTCAATAAATTACAGGCGTGTTATAAAAAGCGGTGGATAAATTATCTTTACGATTAGTCAAATCTGCCCTTTAAAAGTATTAACTACAAATAACAACCTTGTGGATGAACAATCAATCATCTTTAAATAAGTGGCCCAAAACCGCCCCATTCCCTTAAATATATATATAGGTATACGCGATAGCGCCCCACCATAGCGACCCAACCTTCTCGCTCAACTAAGTGCATTAAGAGAAACCTCCCTCATCCTCAATCGAGTTAGTCTCGATGGGTCCATTTATTTGCTGATTTCGCTGCTCACAAAAAAACATAAAAGAGGAACTCTCAATTTGTTTACCTTCTAAAAGTTCGTGTATTCGTTACCTTAATGGTAGCATTTACACCGAGATTATTATTCGTCGGAATCCGTTTGTTTGTCAAGAGATGCCCGAAACACTACGTCCGGCGTTTATTGGCATCTGTTTACCCTCAAGAATAACTTGCATCAACACAATCAAATCACACTGGTCTACCGGTCTCATTGGCTAACAGTTCAAAGATACCTTGTTACGCAGCTGGTTTCGTTATTATTGGTTTCCAGTAATCTACTGCAGATAAAATTGAGAAAGTGAGACCATTGACAGATGAACGCAAATAAGACGTGAGGCTCCATTGAGGTTAACATCGCGTTAAAACATACCTTCCGGAAGTGTCCTCATGGTTGTTATTGAGGCAGACGTACAGGTGTAACGTAATTAACGTATCAAGGAACAGAAACTGCTAAGCAGAAGTTCCAATCTATTTTAACCATGTTCATGAGCTTATAAGAAACGCGCAAAACGATGGAATGGCAGAATACCTGGGTCCGCCTGGACTATCGTAACGTCCTCGTTTCCACTCGTTAAAACGACAAGCAATGAAGTATAAACCAAGAATTGCACACCACCAAAGCCGACAAATGCGAGAGAAATAATATAAAACATATTTAAAGCGGTAAGATTCATTTAAATTAGATTTGTTGAGGTAATTTTTCCGAAATTACGATGGCGTCGGTCTTCTTTTTATTTATGAAACAACTAAAACTACTCTTACTACAAATGTATCAGTTCCAACTAAAAAACGGTATTCTAGGTAGTGATCTTTCGAAATAAGTCAAGTTCGCACATCCCGAAGAGGTCAAATGAGAGTTGCAGAGGAGATTTTTGCTGTCGCGCTGACAAACAATCTTTTGGAGACCACTTTACAATAAAAAACGAACCCGATGTTTCCACCACACCTTGCGGTCCTGTTTCCTCATCGATGTTTGCGTACTTTTTACCTATCGTTCAGGAAATATCCCAGGATAACGAATTGCCACGACTTAAATTTTCGAGGTTTTGTTGCATAAGCCAATGCACCACGTCATGAAACACCACCGTTGACAGAAGACACCCGACCTCTCGAGGAGGACGCGAGCGGCAATTAGGGTGCCGGTTCGGCCAACCCCAGCACTAAAATGACATAGCGCTTTCAATGAAATCATCAGCGGTCGATATGCGACCGATCCCATGTTGAGTTGCCTCAGAAGTCGTTAAACCCAAAGTAACCAGCATTTGACAAAAATAGACACGCCGTGCTACAAAAATACGCCAAGTAGATTCGATTTGACGGTGGACAAAACAAAGAGGAACGACGCACCTGCAGTGAACGACGGTGGGGCCGAATTGGGATGAAAGGGGGCATTCCTTTCTGAAATCAATGTGCATTCCGACGAGTACGTAGAAATTCACAAGGATAGGCACTCCATGGTCAGACCATTGAGTAAATTGATAC
>JAPUBX010001615.1:0-30282 GCA_028672205.1 Proteocephalus fallax | reverse complement strand
AAGCACATTGATTTCAGAAAGGAATGCCCCCTTTCATCCCAATTCGGCCCCACCGTCGTTCACTGCAGGTGCGTCGTCCCTCTTTGTTTTGTCCACCGTCAAATCGAATCTACTTGAAGTATTTCAGTAGCACGGCGTGTCTATTCTAATTGCTTTGGGTTTAACGGCTTCTGAGGCAACTCTGGATGGGATCGGTTGGATATTTGTTGTTTTCCATCGACCGCAGATGATTGCATTGAAATCGGGCGCCCAATCTCTTTCGCTCTGTGATTTTAGCGCTGGGGTTGGCCGAACCGGCGCCCTCATTGCCGCTCGCTTCCTCCTCGAGAGGCTGCGTCAGGACCCGCGCCAAATCGACGTCTTCGGGACGGCGGTCGCCATCAGGAAGTGGCGCTGCAACCTCGTGCAAGTTGCGGTACGATTGGTCAACTGGTTTTGGAGAGATTGGGGTTACTTAAGAAAAGCCTGTCGATTTATTTACTTGGCGGGTAGACATAGGAATTTCAAGTGCTTCGCCAAAATAACACTAAATCACCATCTCGAGGAGTATCTTCTGAAGGGGTGTACTTTCTCTAAACCTTTTTGCGTTTCACAATTCAGGCTCAATTGAAGTTACTCTACGAATTTGTTCAATTCTGCATCACAAAAGAAAATATCACCGCGACCATTTCCAACCCTGTGGCTCCCCGTGTTCCTCCTCCACCCCAAAGATCACTTCAATTCAGTAAGCTCGAGTCGCTTTCCGTTGGGCCTTTTCCAGTAGCTCACCATCTATTAAACATATAACGTTTGCTCTAAAGATGCTCTTTATTTCGAATAAGGGTCATACGAGCATCTGAGAAATTGCTCTAAACTCTTCAATAGTCATTCGAGTTAAATGAAGTGTCCTCGTAATTTCGAACACCTGGGAAAAAACAGGACTAAGGGCGAACCTTGATACTGAGACATAATCGTACATCCAAGAGGAGAATTTGTGAGGGAAGATTTAGTATCGATAACCAATACGTTACGATACGATGATTAGAAGCGTGGTTGGGAATTCGAGGTTCTTAAAAGTGTGGTACAACACTCAGCATACTAAAACACAATGAACAGTTACACGGTTAAAGTTAGTAACCACCACAATGGGTTTTATAACAGAATGGTGGCTCGAAAAGCAGCGACAACAAAGCGGTCAGCTAATTCTGTGAACGGAAAGTGTGATTGATGGAATTTGTGACAGAATTACTTGCCTGAACTACGTCCCTCTGAATAATTTATCACAATGTTTGCGGTTGTAACTCGGTCCCGTAATTGCGTTGCACCAATCAAATATGCGGACGGCCTTACACTATGTCTGAACGCATCAAAATGAGTCTCCATTACATTTTTCGAAGATGGAGATGTTGAAATACCGTCCATCGCTTCATTCAATAATTTCGTTTAAAGTTCAAAATAAAAATTCCTCCACGTAATTGCAAGCTGTCGTTTATCTTCGGGTGATCACGTAGACGCCGTCTTCGGTAAATGGCGTCGCCTGTGTTCCTTAATTCTCCGTTTCAGGGGATTTCAGGAGTAAAGACAATCGTCCACGCCCGTATAATCCCCTTTTTGCAAAATGTTGTCTCGTGATTTTCCCCAGACCTTGTCGCCTTGCGTAGGCTTTTTAAAGGAGTACGCGAAACCAGCAAACCAAGTGGAAACCATAGTTGACTGTTTGGAAACCTTTCACATCAAAACAACGCTCACAAATCGGCCCGCTTATGCGTCAATTGAACTGACGTTCGTGACTTGATTATCTTGCTATTTTAGGTAATGACTACACTAACCTGGCAAAGTCAGCAGAGCCGCCAGAGAACGAGGAAGCATTGAGTTCGTTTATATTATTTGAAAAAAGGTAGCCCACAAGATGCACGATGTGTGTAGTCCTATTTTGCAACGGTCTGATTCAACTACCGTTCGATCGAACTCTACTTATTTCAAAAGAGCAAGACGTTAAGACAGGAAATTGCCTTTTTCGGGCATTGAAAAACCCACTGCAATCTTTTGAGAAGCCGCTAAATTCATCTAGCGTTACTGTTTTGTGTCATTGGATTATTGTGACCAAATTATGACGAGATTTCATCGAAATATTCACCAAACGAATAGATAGCTCGCACGCAGAAGACATTTGCAATACATAATAATCATTGAAAATCGTAGACTCTTTTCTATTTAGCAAAAAAATGTTATTTTGCATTCAAAATTACATTTAAGTTGAAAAACTCCTTCAACGTGAAAGACCATTTTAATAATTATTTTGTATTTTGCGGTTATTTTTCTCTGACTGTTTTAACTGCAGACAATGGGGAGTCTACAATATCGCATTCTTAATTTACCCGTCTGTTAAGCCATTGTTTTGCAAATTGCTGGATGATTGAATCATTATTTGGGATTACGTGTTCATTTCAAACAACCGAAACCAACACCAGACACTACGGAAATAAAACTGCTGTTTATGACACATCACGTTTACTCAATGATGATCTTTTTGTTTTAGATAAGGTGTACACAAACGTCGACAACCCAACAGCTGTGCCGACAGACGTGGAACCAGCGGGTTCGTTTCGTTCATTTGCAACGCCGATTTCTAAGTTGTTTGCTTTAATGTTTGATTGCGAATGGCGATCTGTATTTCACCTTCAAGATAATGAAGGCTGAATTAAAGACTCAATTTGCTGTGATAAGGTTAAACATATGATAACAATAATTCTTGCGAATATATCGCTTCTTTTAAACCTCCTCTTCCAATATTACCAGCACCTAAAGATGCGGATTATCCTGCTAATCCGATGCATTAGCAACTCTAGTTAATGAAAGTGGCATCGATTAAGTTGGGCAAAATGTTAGCCGTTTGTCTGCAACCGACGAAGACGTCAAAAGGCAATTGGCAATCGAGCTTCCTGCATTCGTTGCCATTCTTATTTGTTCTGGGCACAAATAAGACCATTCGCCCTCTTGCCGTTTATATCACTCTGATTGAACACCTTTTCAAAAGATTATGGACCCTCCGACACCGTTCTCTTCGTCTAGCCAATGCAGCTGTGACTGTCAAGCTCGATCAATTTGGAAAATGAAATCGAATTTATCTAGCTCCCTGTCTAATCTTATGATCTCTCACTGCCTTGCCGTTTTAGTCGTTTTAGCAAAGGAAAACACCGCTGTTCGCAACTCCACAGTGGGCAACTCGCGCTCTTTTAACCCGCTTGGCATTCCATTATATTCTTTGGATTGCATCGTATATTTAAGCGGTTTAGTTGCGTGCAGAAAAGTTGAAGATCCAGTTGTTTGGCATCGTAAACTGAAGAATTGTTTCGTAAAATCGTGTCTTTTGTCAGTGGTAGTATTTCATGACGTGGTGTATTTGCTAATGCAACAAAACCTCGAAAATTGAAGCGGTGGCAATTCGTTATCCTGGGATATTTCATTAACAATGATCTTTTTTAAGGTAAAAAGTACCCAAACCTCGATGAGGAAACAGGACCGCCAGCTGTGGTGGAAACATCGGGTTCGTTTTTTTATTGTAAATATTGTTTGTCAACGCGACGGGATGTGCGAACTTGACTTATTTCGAAAGATCACTACCTAGAATACCGTTTTTGGCTGGAACTGATACATTTGTAATAAGAGTATTTTTATTGGTTACATAAATAAAATAAGAAGACCGAACAATAGTATCCAAAAATCTCATTAAACAGAGTCTTTCCGCTTAAAGTATGTTCTATATTCTTTCTCTCGCATTTTTCGGCATGAGTGGTTTGCAATTCTGGGTTTATACTTGATTACTTGTTGTTTTAGCTACTGGAAATGAGGACGCAACGATAGTCAAGGTGGATCCAGGTATGCCGTCATTCCATCGTTTTGCGCGGTTCTTATAGGCTCATGAATATGGTTCAAACGGATGGGAACCTTCGTCTAAGCGCTCATTGCGTTGCACGATTCAAATGGCCAAACGACGAAGTCAGAGGATTCCTAACAGCTAGGACAGGCCGTCACTGAGATACTCGAGTCGTCCAGCTCGAAATGAATATGACTCGTCGCAATTTTAAATCGTCGGTTATCTTAGAGGGTTCCTGTTGTCTTTGTTTCTTGGTTCGCCGTTTCAAGTGACTGATAGTTTGCTCAGAGCGTATCTAGACCGTTGTGTACACCCGCATACATCCGCTTATTTAATTCTGTTTTCCCACGATGTTTCACTGGACCCAAATGGTCTCACCCTTTAACCCTTCGTAGGAAACGAGAACGCTAACGACGACCCAATGGCTTAGACGAAATCGATTGCCGCTGGTTCGTTTATTCCTTTACTTTTTGTGGATATTTGATGCGCGCTTGACTACTGCTGCTACTTGTTAAACAATTATCTGCCAGTCTGACACCAACTTATTTTTATGTTTGATACCATGAACAATTTATTTAAAAGTTGATTGTACTTTTAGAAAAACCAAAGGCTACGACTGCTCGAAACTATATATCCAGAATATTTTTTTTCTATTCATGACCTTTCCATTGTTGCTTATATGACTTTAATAAAACAAACCTTTCCTCTTATTCGTAATCTAAGACCGAAACATTGCTTTACTTATGAAGGAAGGTTGGCACAAGGTTCACGCATCCCGTAAGTGCACTTGCGAAATGGGATGGAATAATGAAAGCTAAAGACGAAGCAGATGGATAGCAGCATGAGCTTTGGGCAAAACAATGGCGAGTCCTGGCAACGTGTAACCACGATCCAACTAGTCCAGAGTGTGGAAGGTGGGAGATGTTGTAGTGAGGTCTCATCGGCTGGGAGGCTGACCTGGGCCGGGTACGAAAGGTGTCGAAGGGTTAGCGAAAGACATCGTGTGTGTAGAGAGAGATACCGTTTTCTCAGTTTAAATGAACCAGAGGGTCGCCAATACCATGGGATTGAATTCTATTAGCATCGAAATTTAGGTTAGATGGTCGCTGGCCATTGGGTCAGGTCTTGCGTAAAATCTTTGAAATTGCCGAATTTGACAGTCGAACAAGCCAAAAAAGTACAACTTTGATGTTTAATAATTTAGAATGTTGTCTTAACCTCTTTGGGTGAAATTTAAAAAAGAGGGAATTTTACGCTATGGCCAAAGGATTCGTCCAAGAGATTAACATTCTTAAAAAACAGGGATATAGTGGTTGAAAAGCGTAATTGGAGGTTTGTACAGAGAAAATCCACAAAATAACACGGCGTAGGTGTTCATTGATAAAAAAGTCTTTGGCGGATAATTTTCCGGCAGTGTCAATGGCGTATTGGTGTGTCATGTTTCGTAACCGATTGTCCCAAATCCCTGCAATAGTCCTGGACAAGGAAAACCAGTCTTTTGGATTCGTATAGAAACGCTTAGCAGTGCGACCATCTTCTCTGCTACTAGACTCTTTGTGTGTCATGTTTCGTAGAAGTGATGCATAAACTACAAAGAGAAGAAAAGTCTAGGATCCCCGCGCAGTACCCCAGCTGTTAGCAACGACACCACGGACTGGTTGAGATAACGTACGCCTGGTTTCACTACACGACTGCCATATACGGAAACCACGGTAATACCAATGGATAACGCGACTCCACCTAGGTGTGGCATGTGACGCGACGCAAAGTTTCGATTGAACACCGCTAGTAAAAGATTCTCTACTTACGGGGTGATTCGAGGTATCTTCTACAGGATACACAATAAATGACAACTCCGAAGCCTTTCTTGCAAATTAGTTCGCTTATTCCTGTTAACTAAACCGGGTGATCTTGGGAATCTTCTTAAGCCTAAAGACAATCTCGAAGCCGATTTTAAAAGGTTAGAAAAATCGTGTGTAATGAGACTGGATATTTTTTGAAGCAGTCAAACAGCTACAAATTAAATCTTACCCTGTCAAAATTGATGGTAAAATTAATTAGATGAAACTATCTGAAGACACTCTTTCGGCTTTAACCAAGAGATGAAGATGAACACAGCTTTAGAGAATCATGGCTGAATAAAAATTACCTAGCTGACAAATATGCAATGCTATACTAAGACCGACTGTGGGTCAAAGAATGTCATCCCTGATGCTCCAGGAACCGCGTAGATAACTCGACCAACCACATCCACCCATCTCAGGGTTGTTTTTTTGCCCCTACACAAAGGAGTAATTGAAAGAGGCCTTAAAATGTCCGTACTTACGCGTTTGCTACACTTGAGTGTCTTCTCTTTTTCCATTTATAACGCTATTTTCGTTTATCGCGCAAATATGGACGTCGTACTCAAACAAACCTATTACACGGCTTAACCGCTCGCAACCACCCGTTTCCTCAACACACATCGACAATCCATCTTTTTGCCATCGAATTACGAAACCAGGAAGAGGCTATTTTTTAAGATATTGTGTTCTTTGAACTAGCAGTAACGTTTTTTGTTCAACATTATTGGTTCACATTGTACCCTCTTGAATACCCCAGTTTTCCAACCACCATACCCTTCAAATGTGCAATTCAGGATCAGAGTCTGCCAATCGATTACAACTTGTATGAAAAAATAACCACACACTGACAATTCGAGGGACCTACGAAACACGACGCAACGACAGAATACCCAACAAATATACCCATATGCAGGCTTTTAACAGCGATATAACTAAATTATTGACTGATTTTATGATCACATTTATTCCCATGGGGCATACCTAACTGAAAAACCCACCCTATTGTGCTCATCGATTAGCTACTATATATTTTATAAGTAACTTACACATACCCACTGGACGACATCGTTTTGGAATAATGGCTATCTGTCCGTCCACGAATTCGTTTTATGTATCGTCGATTCCGTCTTTTTCCGATTCGTATGTTGGTGCGTTTCATAAGACGACAGCTTAAGACTCGAAGATATTTTAGAAAAAATAGAGACCGTTCTTTATTAGAGGAAATTACCAGACTGATCTATGAGATTAGAAAGGGGAGAAAGTTGCTGGAATCTTATCGACTGTAGGTCAAGGTGGGGTGATATCGCGTATATTTTCTGGTATCGAGTTATTAATTTAAGGATGATTGGTTGTTCATTCTCATTATCTCAGCGTCGATCGGTGGGCGCGATTAATTGTGCTATTAATTAACATTTGGTGCAAGACACACTCATTATGACCAGTAGCATCGACCTCAACCCCATTTAATCGGGCTTTGTGAGAGAAGAATGCGTAAATTACGAACGCTTTTTATTCTGTTAAAATCACGGAAAGTACTCAACCAATTGCCTTAAAATAAATGACTCGTCGCGAATCGATGTCAACCTGCAATAACATTGTCTAGTTGACATCGTCAATGTTTCACAATAGCCGGACACGCCTACAACTTTTGACTTCAAATTAGCGTATTAATGACGGACGCAACACGTTCAATCCAAATGAAATTTGTGCACAGTTTGAATCTTTTGAGAAATCGCTTGTATTACTCAAAAGAAAACCGTTTGTCGTTAATGTATTCTATTTTGACAACCGCCGACGCCACCACACGTACCACACACATTCCGGACAAGCGACCCATCTCAGAGTCGTTATTGGTAGTTCGTCCTTTTCAATAGCAGATTTTAATCATCGTTCAGATATATATAAATGCGCAAATAAATCCGCTCACATGGTGTTTCATCACCCGAATACTCACCGCCTTCTTGATCTGGCTCCTTCAGACCAGTCTTCTGGTATGTGGGGATTCAATAACGGTTCAAAGCTTCTTCATAAAAGCTACCTCCATACATGTGTGCTAAAGACGATTCTAAAAATTTAAACTCTATGTCGGCGGAACAGTAACGGTTGTCCGTTAGAGCACTTCTGTCTGCAAGGTTGATGCATCCAATGCGCCTTCGAATGGCAATGCGCAAACATTTATGGCTTAAACATTTGAGGTTTTATATAAATATAAGTTACTGAAAGTATTCCCATTATCATAATAGAATTCGTCAATTCTTATAGAAACAGTTTTGTTTAAATTAACTGTTTTAATACTTTCAAGGTGACGCGCACTTATAAACCTTAATTTTTGAGATGAGGAATATAGGCTTTGGAATCGGTTTATCCATAATTCTATGTACACTGACAACCAGCAAGTTTTATTTTTTTAGTATTTGCATGCAATACATTTTTGTTTGACACAATTCTGGCAACCACCCAGACGGATTCCCCCTCCGCTGCATGACGAGATCAACAAATTGTTAGATACTATGCTCAAAGACGAGGTCATACGACCATCAAAATCACCTTGGGCTTCCCCTATCGCCATTGTTCCGAAGAAAGACGGCAAGATTCGCCTCTGTATCGACTATCGCCGCCTTAACGCAGTTACCAAAAAGGACGCATTCCCAATGCCGCGGATCGACGACACACTCGACGCGTTAGGCCATGCGCGATGGTTCTCTACCATCGACCTAAAATCGGGTTACTGGCAAGTCGAAGTATCCCCCGAAGACCGCGAGAAGACCGCATTCATCCTCCCCAGCGGACTTTTCGAGTTCGATACCATGCCTTTTGGTTTGTGCAATGCTGCAGCCACCTTCCAACGCCTGATGCAAACCGTACTACAAGGCCTATACCCCAAGCAGTGTTTGATATACTTAGACGACGTTATTGTATTCGGTCGAACAGTGATTGAACACAACAACAACCTAGACGCGGTCCTCGTTCGGTTCCAGGAAGCGGGCCTTACCCTCAGTCCCCAAAAGTGCTGCTTCTTACAGAAATCCGTGAAATACCTGGGACATATTATCTCAGAAAAAGGACTGGAGATAACAAGCGATCGCGTAGAAGACGTCAAGAACTGGCCACGTCCCCAAAACCAAACGGACGTCCGAAGCTTCCTCGGTTTAACCAACTACTATAGGAAGTTCATCAAAGGGTATGCGAAGATCGCCACACCTCTGCACAAACTGACGGAAAAAGAGGCCAAGAAAACGTTCCCTTGGGCCCCCGAACACGACGACGCCTTTGCGAATCTAAAGATGGCACTATGCGAGGCCCCCATCTTAACCTTGCCCATCTTTGATGCTGACGCCCCGCCCTTTATCCTCGACACCGATGCAAGCGACACCGCTATCGGAGCGGTACTATCACAGACTGACGCCAACGGGTATGAACGAGTCATCGCGTACGCCAGTAAGAAATTGGGCCGTCAAATGCGAGTGAAGAGTGCCACCACTCGAGAACTTTTCGCAATATTTTCGTTCGCCAAACATTTTCGCCCCTATTTACTCTTCCGGAAGTTTGTCATCCGGACCGACCATCACGCACTCACGTGGATGACAACGATGAAGGACTCCGACAGGTCCGTAGCCCGATGGTACGAGGAACTCCAGCAATTTGATTTCGAAATTCAGTACCGAGCCGGAAAGGCACATGCAATCGCGGATGCACTCTCACGCATTCCTGACACGCTCGACGCTGCCTGTGCAGTGTTTTTAAGCGAACCTACGCGGTACCAATGGTCGTCAACACAGAGCAGTGACGAACTCATTAATGAAAATATATTCGTCAGAAAACCGTATTATAGTTTACCATTTTCTATTGTTAAAGTTAGCGATCGCATTGTGGAGAGGAGGAGACACATCAAGGGAGAAAGAGGTACTCTATGCGTGGCGAGGGCTGGGGGTAACGGAGTTTGGGGAACAATGTCGTGGGTGGGTAACATGGGTATTCAGGGTCCGTTCTTGCTCTTCCAATAGGGTATGCGGCGAACTTCCTTTGTTCTGCCACAGTGCTTGCATTTCTATGCGCATCATCGCCATCTCCGCCGCCATCTCGCGAACAGTCTCTGTCGCAGGCGTTTTTCCATCCTCTTCCCTATTGTCAAGCAAAGAAGATGCCGGTCGACGTTTCGTCGTCGTCGTTCTCGTAGACACGGCCATTACTGAAAGGAGCTTCCTATTTGTCATTGTCGTCGATTTCCTAATTTTCTCAATATAAAGATAGAATGGATTAACGATTACCAAAACACACCGAACGTTGCACGACGATAATCGAAGTCCCTGATTGAGCCCGTCTTCGGTCCCATTAAAACAAAAACCCATTAATCGATATTAAACACGACCATCTGGGTTGTTCCTGCCAGGGGAACGGGGAGTTTCGGGAAAGGAATTGTGGCACGCTTGAATACTGTTCTCTGGCCACATCGAAGAACTCCTTGAATATCTTGTGGCACAGCCGCTCCAGTGCCGTGAGGTCAGAGGGTGGTTCCCGGGGGAGGCGCGCGCGGATGCCGGGCCAGATTCCTTGGATTACGGGCCCGCCGTAATACTGTCCCGGTAGAACACTTTCGGCATTATCTTCCGGAGGTTTTCGGGTACCCGGAGGAAGAATTTAACCGGCGGCTCGTCGAACTTTTGGCGTGGGCTGAAGCACGCCGCAAAATCGCCGATTGAACTCGCTTCTGTCGTCCCGACCAACACGTCTACCGATAGTTATAATGAGAGGCCTAAGTCTACGACGTTTTCCAATTGGTTCCATAGGCTTGCCTCCATCCTGTTTTCGATCATTTCTCCGAGCCTCTCTTCTCCATATTTCCGGATATTGTTATCCGCAACGATCCTGGGGAGGTCGAAGTTTGCGTTTTCGATAGTCAACTGCGGAACGGCGCAAGTTGGTTCTTGTGAGCGGGGAAAATTGATCCCGCCGTTGCTGTCACCACTGTGGAGGGAAGGAGACACGTCAAGGGAGAGAGAGGTACTCTGTGCGTGGCGAGGGCTGGGGGTAACGGAGTTTCGGGAACAATGTCGTGGGTGGGTGACCTGGGTATTCAGGGTCCGTTCTTGCTCTTCCAAGGGGGTGTACGGCGAACCTTCTTTGTTCTGCCTCAGTGCTTGCATTTTTATGCGCATCCTCGCCATCTCCGCCGCAATCTCGCGAACAGTCTCTGTCGCAGGCGTTTTTCCATCCTCTTCCCTATTGTCAAGCAAAGAAGATGCCGGTCGACGTTTCGTCGTCGTCGTTCTCGTAGACACGGCCATTACTGAAAGGAGCTTCCTATTTGTCATTGTCGTCGATTTCCTAATTTTCTCAATATAAAGATAGAATGGATTAACGATTACCAAAACACACCGAACGTTGCACGACGATAATCGAAGTCCCTGATTGAGCCCGTCTTCGGTCCCATTAAAACAAAAACCCATTAATCGATATTAAACACGACCATCTGGGTTGTTCCTGCCAGGGGAACGGGGAGTTTCGGGAAAGGAATTGTGGCACGCTTGAATACTGTTCTCTGGCCACATCGAAGAACTCCTTGAATATCTTGTGGCACAGCCGCTCCAGTGCCGTGAGGTCAGAGGGTGGTTCCCGGGGAAGCGCGCGCGGATGCCGGGCCAGATTCCTTGGATTACGGGCCCGCCGTAATACTGTCCCGGTAGAACACTTTCGGCATTATCTTCCGGAGGTTTTCGGGTACCCGGAGGAAGAATTTAACCGGCGGCTCGTCGAACTTTTGGCGTGGGCTGAAGCACGCCGCAAAATCGCCGATTGAACTCGCTTCTGTCGTCCCGACCAGCACGTCTACCGATAGTTATAATGAGAGGCCCAAGTCTACGAACGTTTTCCAATTGGTTCCATAGGCTTGCCTCCATCCTGTTTTCGATCATTTCTCCGAGCCTCTCTTCTCCATATTTCCGGATATTGTTATCCGCAACGATCCTGGGGAGGTC
Organism: Proteocephalus fallax; assembly: GCA_028672205.1. Classification (NCBI taxonomy): domain Eukaryota; kingdom Metazoa; phylum Platyhelminthes; class Cestoda; order Proteocephalidea; family Proteocephalidae; genus Proteocephalus; species Proteocephalus fallax. The sequence goes on along the minus strand of JAPUBX010001615.1, from coordinate 18,607 downwards.
GAAGTTTGCGTTTTCGATAGTCAACTGCGGAACGGCGCAAGTTGGTTCTTGTGAGCGGGGAAAATTGATCCCGCCGTTGCTGTCACCACTGTGGAGGGAAGGAGACACGTCAAGGGAGAGAGAGGTACTCTGTGCGTGGCGAGGGCTGGGGGTAACGGAGTTTCGGGAACAATGTCGTGGGTGGGTGACCTGGGTATTCAGGGTCCGTTCTTGCTCTTCCAAGGGGGTGTACGGCGAACCTTCTTTGTTCTGCCTCAGTGCTTGCATTTTTATGCGCATCCTCGCCATCTCCGCCGCAATCTCGCGAACAGTCTCTGTCGCAGGCGTTTTTCAATCTTCTTCCGTATTTTCACGCAAAGAAGATACCGGTCGACGTTTCGTCGTCGTCGTCGTCGTTCTCGTAGACACGGCCATTACTGGCAGGAGCTTCCTAGTTGTCCTTGTCGTCGATTTCCTCATTTTCTCAATATAAAGATATAATGGATTAACGATAACTAAAACACACCGAACGATGCACGACGATAATAGAAGTCCCTGATTGAGCCCGGCTTCGGTCCCATTAAAACAAAAACCTCTTAATCGATAATAAACACAGCCATTATAAAAAGCGACTAGAATTCATGTGAAAGTTGATTAAAAACATTAGTTATAAATAAAGAAGTCTGTTTTTTCTTATCGAAACAGTTTTGTTTAACGTAAATGTTTTATTACTTTCAAGGTGACGCGCACTTATAAACCATTATTTTTGAGATGATGAATATAGGCTTTGGAATCGGTTTATCCATAATTCTATGTACACTGACAACCAGCAAGTTTTATTTTTTTTTGTATTTGCATGCAATATATTTTTGTTTGACACAATTTATATTTCAATTCTGATAATATAGTGAGACGAACTCATTAATAAAAAGATATTCGTCAGAAAACCGTATTATAGTTTACCATTTTCTATTGTTAAAATTAGCGATCGTATGCTTTTTTATTGCCTATAAGAAGCTAAAATAAGAGCTGTCGTTTGCACGTGTCGGCGTAATGGCAATGAATTATCCGGAATATTCTGAGACGTAGGTAGAACGTCTTTTTAAATTCACCATTACGGTTCGATATATATCTAGTTCTTCTAGGCAAATATTTCTGATTTTTTATTGCCATGGTTCACCACGGACGAGTGCGATCCTCGAACCTTCAGATAATCTTCCGTATTACTAATTGTGGTAGATATTCGTCAATACGACACAAATTTATTTTCATATGGAAGTAATTGATGGTTTTTATCTTGTTTATAAGTTTTTTTCTACACTTTTTGGACTTAAACATATATGTATGCTTGTGCTTATAGAGTCCAGCGTCGATGCGTTCCTTACAACTGTACGGTGCGTTATTTTCATTAAAAAGGAACATATTAAAAAAAAAGAAGCATTACACATTTTTTTGTATAAATAATTCTGACTGTAGTGATACGTTCGGACCGAATAATAGGTACATCTCTCATCGTATATACACAGAATCGTGTGACATTTTTGTAATTACTAAGGCGGATAACAACTGTTGGGAGTATGTACATTTATCTGAGCCTTTACCAAAATGAATTACATGTTTACATGGTAGAATTTTTGTTCCCGGATTCGTAATTCTTTAATTTATCAACTTGCCTCTGGGATGAATTCTCTCAATAAATCTTTCGACAGCAGCAACATCCCCGAGTTCACGTTCGTCAGTTGTGCGAATGGGTTCCTAACACCGCTAAGTGACGCCTCAGTACACTTAGATTCGTTTTCCCAAAAAGTTTACATTGTAAGAGTTTATGTGCAAATCGTGTTGCGTGGCCGATATATCAGTGATGTATCTCCGCAGTCTTCTTGTATAGAACGCTTTTCTTCAGCGAATATATTAAATTCGCCCGTCCGTGTGTTCAAGCTCACTATTCGAATGGGGTACAATTAGAAACAAATGAATACGAAAGGATTAACGTTTTGGAACTATGCTCAACTTTATCGGTTCAATACAAAGACTTGAATACCAATCATGACCACTACATTGCGTCGATATCATCGGTTACGAACAACCAAAAATTGACAAATTAAGATAATCTTCGAATACATTGGTTCTTTTGTTGTCATTTATGAAGCTTCCAACCATGAAGTTATCGACATCACGATAACGCATTATTGTCTAACAACAAAGAGCTGACAATCTTTCTCCTCACTTTCGAACGATAAATCCCTCGGTAAGACCAGGTGCAATAGATTTTATTTCTCCAGTTTTATTATGAGAAGGAGAGGATTATTTATTTCTCGAAGCCTTGAGCCTTCATTTTAAACTAATACTTATTAGTCAACATTGAACTCAAAAGAAAGGTTATTATGAAGACGATAGTAGGCAAATTCATCGAACCTGTCGATTCAGTACCGTCCAGTATTAGCCTAATTTACCACTTAGAAGATACCAATTTGAACCGTTGGGCACTTTCAAAACGGGGAGGTTCAGAAAGACAGAGATGGTAGGCAACTTCTATAATTATAGTAACAAATGGATGACCACAAAAGGTTGGTTTTTTCGGTTAGATCCTATGGGAATAAATGGGATCATAAAATCAGTCAATTCCGGTAAAAACCCTGTCTGGTTTCTTAAGTACCTCGTATTGTCAGTTAATTAGCAAGAAAGGCAAATTAAACCCTCGAAGCATATCACGTTTAGCAAACGCGTAAGCACGGCCATTTAAAGGCCCCCTTCAATATCGCGTTTATGTGGGGGCAAAGAAACAACCCCGAGATGGGAGGATGTGATTGGTTTAGTTATCTACGCGGTTCCTGGAGCATCGGATCGGAATTTCTTTGACCTCTAGTCGGTCTTAGCGTAGCAGCTATGGTAATTGTATTCAGCCCTGTTTCTCTGAAGCTGTGTTCACCTTCATCTCTTGGTTAAAGCCGAAACGGTGTCTTCCGATAAGTTTCATCGAATTGATTTTACAATCAATTTTGACAGGGAACGATTTAATTTGTAACTGTTGGACTGCTTCATTAATAAAATTATAAAATATCCAGTCTCATTACACACGATATTTCTATTTCGAGGTTGTCACTTATTGTTTAGGCCGAAGAAGATTCCCCGACTCACCCGGTTAGTAGAGAATCTTTTCCTAGCGGTGTTTTATCGAAACTTTCCATTGCGTTACCTGCCACACCTTGGTGGAGTCGCGTTATCCATTGGTATTACCGTTGTATCCGTATATGGCAGTAGTGTAGTGAAACCAGGCGCACGTAATCCCAACCAGTCCGTAGGGGGGCGTAGCAATTGTCTCTTGAGAATGAAGCCTTCGTTCCCCAGAGTAACACGTAGCGTAAGTCATAATTAAATGGGTAGATAAAGGTGGATTAATTCGAAGTATCGGCGAGCCTTCGATTCATTGGCCCCTGAGATGCAGAGGATACTTGAAGCAATACGAGATAGGGGATCTCGATCAAAATCTCGCCGTACATCACGCGACTCCAAAATCCAAGCCAAGGTACTGGCACACTTGAAAAAGAGAGGAAAATGTCTTGGTCTTCTTAATTTCTTACTGTGGTATCTTGTTTTTATCCGTATAAACAATCTCCACAACTCGTTTGACGAATATCGATACTGTTTAGATGTAAAATATATAACAGCCTTGAGGGTGTCTCCAATTAAGAAATCTTCACGAATTGACTGCTTTGCTTGCAAAACCCCAGCGCAGTCTATTTCGATATTTATTGCGTCGAGATCCTGACGATTTCTGAAATCCAACGTTACATCTTTCTACTTAAAGAATTTAAGTATAATAGTTTTTTACGACTTCATTTGTTGTGACTTTATAACCCTTAGTTGTTTTTTTTAAAATTGGGTCATTTTCATCTGGCCTACCTATGCCCAATTCACTAGTTGTACACACCTCGCCATTCGTATACAAGATGAACCGTCCAATCACCTCTATTCAAGTTCATCTAAATGTAAATCTCTTCGACCGATACGTTGGCAACACGCTGAGTAAATCGATCGTTTATTTGAGAATGTAAGAATCTCGTTGTTAGAGTTGCATTACATTCGCTTATTTGGATTTTGAACGAAATCCACGTTTTTTCCAGGATTTCAAAGATGTCCCATTCGTCTATACTGCGAAGAAAATTCAATCAGATCCAAGTCATGCTGAAATATCCCTTTTCCTTCATTTTAGGGTTGATGTCAAGTTGCCAGGTAAATACGAAGATTTGCTTCAACTCTGATTCAAAATAACAGGAAAGGTCTCTTAGTATTATAATTCGCTACTAGTTTAAAACTAAGAGGAATAAAATGTGCATTGTAATATGATTACAGTCTGCAGTTACTTGCGCGGATTGAAAATAACAACACAAGAGTAATTCGTGATCTTGGGGACAACGTCGTGACCTTGAATACAAATCCATTCAATTCGCCATTTGCGTGCTTTCAACAAGGTCCGACAGATCTTGTGGCAGAGGCTCTCCTTGGCAACTAGATAAACCGACCCAATTTGATATACGAATGATTGAATTGAAGTCGCTTTTACTGCTCATGCAAGTATAGATTGTGCAGCAGTATTAACAAATTGAAATAAATCGGCGATCTTCTACGATAGAATTAATCGTCCACATATGGCGAAAGACGCCGTTGCATTTTAGAGTCATTCGTGGGGATTTGGTATTGGCGACATTCCAAACATAAATTGTTTTGATCGAGAGGCATTTCTAGCCTTTGCACAATCGAGTAGGTCCTGGAATAATGCAGGTTATGTATTTAAAACAAATTGCCAGCAACGAATTGCAATCGAGATAACCGTCTTAAATCTTACAAATAGCTCCAACCGACCTCAAAGTCACTCCTCTCAGCGACAACGAGATAAAATTGGCATGGCCACTTTCAAGCCCAATGACCGGTGTCAATCACTTCTTTGCCACGACGAACGGGAAACCCCCTCAACGATGCGAGGTGAATGCGCCTTTAACCACCTGCATCATCAGCGGCCTCACTGCCTAAACGGACTATGAGGTGTCGCTACAGGCGTGTGACAAAGCAGAGGGCGATCCAGCCAGAAACTGCAGCACAGCGGCAACAAAGAAAACGAAGACTCTCCCGGCAGGTATTTAGACGCGTTGCGTGATTAATCTTTGAGCCAAACCGCATTAAAGACACTTCCAGTTGACAGGGCTGTCCGGTTTTATGTTATACGGATTCAGGTGTCACGAATTCGAACGACATGAATGGCCGACAATCGCAGTGTGTACTAAGGCGCAAATTGCGAGATAATTTTGATGAGCATAGCTAACTATTTTTCGGTATGAACCGCTACTGGCCCGTGATTGTGTGTTGGAAGAGCGGTTTTTTGGGCAAGATGATTAGTGTCATGATTTATTTGTGCAGGGTCTCTTTAAATTAATTCGTAAACCGGTTTTTGTGCGTCATACGACGTCATCCCGAGGTGCATATGTATTGCACGGATGCTTTAGCCCGTGTTTAGTGAGAATTTCATTGATTCTGGTGGACATTCGATTATCTATTTCAATGCCTACCACTAGGTCCAGCTGACCTTACTGCAACCGCCATAAGCGATTTAGAAATAACGCTGTCATGGACTGCTCTTGGAGAGAATCCGCCCCTCCCATACTTCTTTTACAAAACTGACGAGACAATTTGGCATAAATGCGGGGTTAACTCAGAGGCAACGAGCCTTAAACTATATGTACCATCAGCGAGGGAGGGGTAATGTTTAGTGGAAGCAATCACCTAATAAAAAGGATTTGCGCGTTTTAATCGCACAACAGGATACACCGGCTTCATGGGAGTTTTCCGTAAGATTCTCGGGAATATTTGAACATGTGGCGTCCCCAGTGCAGTCCGTGGAGTTCTGGCCATTGACATCCAACCCGGGTACCCCACCCAGATCAGATCGAAGATGCTATTCACTGCTCTATATAGGCCTGTATCGTAGATATCTGTCTATCTTGGAAATGTACAGAGCAAAGTTAGAATCGCTGAAAATCGAGTCAGTTTTAAATTATACTCGTTCTGAAGAGATGTTGAACCGACGCGAAGATTATTAGGCTTGGTTGTTGCTGCCGAAAATATTTCACCAAGCAGACTGTTTTCGCGTGCGCACAAATTTACGAGAAATTTCCTTCCATCTCATTAATCATTCGACCGACCACTAGCTCCAACCAACCTGGAACTCACTCCTCTCAGCGATAAAGAGATACAATTGGCATGGACAGCTCCCTTGACGATGACCGGCGTCAACCACTTTTTTGCCATGACGAATGGGGGCAGTCCTCAAAAATGCGAGGTGGATGCGAATGCCAAAACCTGCACCATCCGCGGCCTCACTGCCTACACGGACTACGAAGTGTCGCTACAGGCGTGTGACAAAGTAGAGGGCACTGCGGACAGACTTTGTAGTACAGCGGTCAAGACACCCACGAAGACCCTTCCTGCAGGTAGGTAAACACCTTTGGTCGTAGAAATGTAAGTATGAATCTATCATTAAAAGCATCAAAGTCGAGCGAAGAAAATAAGCTGACATGAGCGACAACGACGTCCTTTCAATATGTGTAGAGTGTTTACATTGATCGTCTGGTTTTTCTGCATCTTTGCAACTCATAAACACAAGGCGCTGGTTAAACAGACTTTCCTCAACTGTGATCAGGAGTGAAGGGGGTTTCAATAACCGAGACCGTTAGATCCCCAAATTGCTTCCAGAAGCGAGATGACACAAAAGTAGTGGCTGTTAAAGTGTAGGTGGCGGAAAGTGTCAATTGTTGATATAAACAAGGGAATTTGCGCGTTTTAATCGCACTACAGGATACACCGGATCCATGAGGTTTTTCCATAAAATTCCCGGGAATATTTGAACAGGTTGCGTCCCCAGTGTAATCCGTGGAGTTCTGACCTTGACATCCAACCCAGGTACCTCACCCAACAGATCGGAGATGCTATTAACTGCTCAATTAGGCCTCTATCGTAGATATCTGTCTATCTTGGAAATGTACAGAGCAAAGTTAGAATCGCTGAAAATCGAGTCAGTTTTAAATTATACTCGTTCTGAAGAGATGTTGAACCGACGCGAAGATTATTAGGCTTGGTTGTTGCTGCCGAAAATATTTCACCAAGCAGACTGTTTTCGCGTGCGCACAAATTTACGAGAAATTTCCTTCCATCTCATTAATCATTCGACCGACCACTAGCTCCAACCAACCTGGAACTCACTCCTCTCAGCGATAAAGAGATACAATTGGCATGGACAGCTCCCTTGACGATGACCGGCGTCAACCACTTTTTTGCCATGACGAATGGGGGCAGTCCTCAAAAATGCGAGGTGGATGCGAATGCCAAAACCTGCACCATCCGCGGCCTCACTGCCTACACGGACTACGAAGTGTCGCTACAGGCGTGTGACAAAGTAGAGGGCACTGCGGACAGACTTTGTAGTACAGCGGTCAAGACACCCACGAAGACCCTTCCTGCAGGTAGGTAAACACCTTTGGTCGTAGAAATGTAAGTATGAATCTATCATTAAAAGCATCAAAGTCGAGCGAAGAAAATAAGCTGACATGAGCGACAACGACGTCCTTTCAATATGTGTAGAGTGTTTACATTGATCGTCTGGTTTTTCTGCATCTTTGCAACTCATAAACACAAGGCGCTGGTTAAACAGACTTTCCTCAACTGTGATCAGGAGTGAAGGGGGTTTCAATAACCGAGACCGTTAGATCCCCAAATTGCTTCCAGAAGCGAGATGACACAAAAGTAGTGGCTGTTAAAGTGTAGGTGGCGGAAAGTGTCAATTGTTGATATAAACAAGGGAATTTGCGCGTTTTAATCGCACTACAGGATACACCGGATCCATGAGGTTTTTCCATAAAATTCCCGGGAATATTTGAACAGGTTGCGTCCCCAGTGTAATCCGTGGAGTTCTGACCTTGACATCCAACCCAGGTACCTCACCCAACAGATCGGAGATGCTATTAACTGCTCAATTAGGCCTCTATCGTAGATATCTGTCTATCTTGGAAATGTACAGAGCAAAGTTAGAATCGCTGAAAATCGAGTCAGTTTTAAATTATACTCGTTCTGAAGAGATGTTGAACCGACGCGAAGATTATTAGGCTTGGTTGTTGCTGCCGAAAATATTTCACCAAGCAGACTGTTTTCGCGTGCGCACAAATTTACGAGAAATTTCCTTCCATCTCATTAATCATTCGACCGACCACTAGCTCCAACCAACCTGGAACTCACTCCTCTCAGCGATAAAGAGATACAATTGGCATGGACAGCTCCCTTGACGATGACCGGCGTCAACCACTTTTTTGCCATGACGAATGGGGGCAGTCCTCAAAAATGCGAGGTGGATGCGAATGCCAAAACCTGCACCATCCGCGGCCTCACTGCCTACACGGACTACGAAGTGTCGCTACAGGCGTGTGACAAAGTAGAGGGCACTGCGGACAGACTTTGTAGTACAGCGGTCAAGACACCCACGAAGACCCTTCCTGCAGGTAGGTAAACACCTTTGGTCGTAGAAATGTAAGTATGAATCTATCATTAAAAGCATCAAAGTCGAGCGAAGAAAATAAGCTGACATGAGCGACAACGACGTCCTTTCAATATGTGTAGAGTGTTTACATTGATCGTCTGGTTTTTCTGCATCTTTGCAACTCATAAACACAAGGCGCTGGTTAAACAGACTTTCCTCAACTGTGATCAGGAGTGAAGGGGGTTTCAATAACCGAGACCGTTAGATCCCCAAATTGCTTCCAGAAGCGAGATGACACAAAAGTAGTGGCTGTTAAAGTGTAGGTGGCGGAAAGTGTCAATTGTTGATATAAACAAGGGAATTTGCGCGTTTTAATCGCACTACAGGATACACCGGATCCATGAGGTTTTTCCATAAAATTCCCGGGAATATTTGAACAGGTTGCGTCCCCAGTGTAATCCGTGGAGTTCTGACCTTGACATCCAACCCAGGTACCTCACCCAACAGATCGGAGATGCTATTAACTGCTCAATTAGGCCTCTATCGTAGATATCTGTCTATCTTGGAAATGTACAGAGCAAAGTTAGAATCGCTGAAAATCGAGTCAGTTTTAAATTATACTCGTTCTGAAGAGATGTTGAACCGACGCGAAGATTATTAGGCTTGGTTGTTGCTGCCGAAAATATTTCACCAAGCAGACTGTTTTCGCGTGCGCACAAATTTACGAGAAATTTCCTTCCATCTCATTAATCATTCGACCGACCACTAGCTCCAACCAACCTGGAACTCACTCCTCTCAGCGATAAAGAGATACAATTGGCATGGACAGCTCCCTTGACGATGACCGGCGTCAACCACTTTTTTGCCATGACGAATGGGGGCAGTCCTCAAAAATGCGAGGTGGATGCGAATGCCAAAACCTGCACCATCCGCGGCCTCACTGCCTACACGGACTACGAAGTGTCGCTACAGGCGTGTGACAAAGTAGAGGGCACTGCGGACAGACTTTGTAGTACAGCGGTCAAGACACCCACGAAGACCCTTCCTGCAGGTAGGTAAACACCTTTGGTCGTAGAAATGTAAGTATGAATCTATCATTAAAAGCATCAAAGTCGAGCGAAGAAAATAAGCTGACATGAGCGACAACGACGTCCTTTCAATATGTGTAGAGTGTTTACATTGATCGTCTGGTTTTTCTGCATCTTTGCAACTCATAAACACAAGGCGCTGGTTAAACAGACTTTCCTCAACTGTGATCAGGAGTGAAGGGGGTTTCAATAACCGAGACCGTTAGATCCCCAAATTGCTTCCAGAAGCGAGATGACACAAAAGTAGTGGCTGTTAAAGTGTAGGTGGCGGAAAGTGTCAATTGTTGATATAAAAACAGAGAATTTGCGCGTTTTAATCGCACTACAGGATACACCGGATCCATGAGGTTTTTCCATAAAATTCCCGGGAATATTTGAACAGGTTGCGTCCCCAGTGTAATCCGTGGAGTTCTGACCTTGACATCCAACCCAGGTACCTCACCCAACAGATCGGAGATGCTATTAACTGCTCAATTAGGCCTCTATCGTAGATATCTGTCTATCTTGGAAATGTACAGAGCAAAGTTAGAATCGCTGAAAATCGAGTCAGTTTTAAATTATACTCGTTCTGAAGAGATGTTGAACCGACGCGAAGATTATTAGGCTTGGTTGTTGCTGCCGAAAATATTTCACCAAGCAGACTGTTTTCGCGTGCGCACAAATTTACGAGAAATTTCCTTCCATCTCATTAATCATTCGACCGACCACTAGCTCCAACCAACCTGGAACTCACTCCTCTCAGCGATAAAGAGATACAATTGGCATGGACAGCTCCCTTGACGATGACCGGCGTCAACCACTTTTTTGCCATGACGAATGGGGGCAGTCCTCAAAAATGCGAGGTGGATGCGAATGCCAAAACCTGCACCATCCGCGGCCTCACTGCCTACACGGACTACGAAGTGTCGCTACAGGCGTGTGACAAAGTAGAGGGCACTGCGGACAGACTTTGTAGTACAGCGGTCAAGACACCCACGAAGACCCTTCCTGCAGGTAGGTAAACACCTTTGGTCGTAGAAATGTAAGTATGAATCTATCATTAAAAGCATCAAAGTCGAGCGAAGAAAATAAGCTGACATGAGCGACAACGACGTCCTTTCAATATGTGTAGAGTGTTTACATTGATCGTCTGGTTTTTCTGCATCTTTGCAACTCATAAACACAAGGCGCTGGTTAAACAGACTTTCCTCAACTGTGATCAGGAGTGAAGGGGGTTTCAATAACCGAGACCGTTAGATCCCCAAATTGCTTCCAGAAGCGAGATGACACAAAAGTAGTGGCTGTTAAAGTGTAGGTGGCGGAAAGTGTCAATTGTTGATATAAACAAGGGAATTTGCGCGTTTTAATCGCACTACAGGATACACCGGATCCATGAGGTTTTTCCATAAAATTCCCGGGAATATTTGAACAGGTTGCGTCCCCAGTGTAATCCGTGGAGTTCTGACCTTGACATCCAACCCAGGTACCTCACCCAACAGATCGGAGATGCTATTAACTGCTCAATTAGGCCTCTATCGTAGATATCTGTCTATCTTGGAAATGTACAGAGCAAAGTTAGAATCGCTGAAAATCGAGTCAGTTTTAAATTATACTCGTTCTGAAGAGATGTTGAACCGACGCGAAGATTATTAGGCTTGGTTGTTGCTGCCGAAAATATTTCACCAAGCAGACTGTTTTCGCGTGCGCACAAATTTACGAGAAATTTCCTTCCATCTCATTAATCATTCGACCGACCACTAGCTCCAACCAACCTGGAACTCACTCCTCTCAGCGATAAAGAGATACAATTGGCATGGACAGCTCCCTTGACGATGACCGGCGTCAACCACTTTTTTGCCATGACGAATGGGGGCAGTCCTCAAAAATGCGAGGTGGATGCGAATGCCAAAACCTGCACCATCCGCGGCCTCACTGCCTACACGGACTACGAAGTGTCGCTACAGGCGTGTGACAAAGTAGAGGGCACTGCGGACAGACTTTGTAGTACAGCGGTCAAGACACCCACGAAGACCCTTCCTGCAGGTAGGTAAACACCTTTGGTCGTAGAAATGTAAGTATGAATCTATCATTAAAAGCATCAAAGTCGAGCGAAGAAAATAAGCTGACATGAGCGACAACGACGTCCTTTCAATATGTGTAGAGTGTTTACATTGATCGTCTGGTTTTTCTGCATCTTTGCAACTCATAAACACAAGGCGCTGGTTAAACAGACTTTCCTCAACTGTGATCAGGAGTGAAGGGGGTTTCAATAACCGAGACCGTTAGATCCCCAAATTGCTTCCAGAAGCGAGATGACACAAAAGTAGTGGCTGTTAAAGTGTAGGTGGCGGAAAGTGTCAATTGTTGATATAAACAAGGGAATTTGCGCGTTTTAATCGCACTACAGGATACACCGGATCCATGAGGTTTTTCCATAAAATTCCCGGGAATATTTGAACAGGTTGCGTCCCCAGTGTAATCCGTGGAGTTCTGACCTTGACATCCAACCCAGGTACCTCACCCAACAGATCGGAGATGCTATTAACTGCTCAATTAGGCCTCTATCGTAGATATCTGTCTATCTTGGAAATGTACAGAGCAAAGTTAGAATCGCTGAAAATCGAGTCAGTTTTAAATTATACTCGTTCTGAAGAGATGTTGAACCGACGCGAAGATTATTAGGCTTGGTTGTTGCTGCCGAAAATATTTCACCAAGCAGACTGTTTTCGCGTGCGCACAAATTTACGAGAAATTTCCTTCCATCTCATTAATCATTCGACCGACCACTAGCTCCAACCAACCTGGAACTCACTCCTCTCAGCGATAAAGAGATACAATTGGCATGGACAGCTCCCTTGACGATGACCGGCGTCAACCACTTTTTTGCCATGACGAATGGGGGCAGTCCTCAAAAATGCGAGGTGGATGCGAATGCCAAAACCTGCACCATCCGCGGCCTCACTGCCTACACGGACTACGAAGTGTCGCTACAGGCGTGTGACAAAGTAGAGGGCACTGCGGACAGACTTTGTAGTACAGCGGTCAAGACACCCACGAAGACCCTTCCTGCAGGTAGGTAAACACCTTTGGTCGTAGAAATGTAAGTATGAATCTATCATTAAAAGCATCAAAGTCGAGCGAAGAAAATAAGCTGACATGAGCGACAACGACGTCCTTTCAATATGTGTAGAGTGTTTACATTGATCGTCTGGTTTTTCTGCATCTTTGCAACTCATAAACACAAGGCGCTGGTTAAACAGACTTTCCTCAACTGTGATCAGGAGTGAAGGGGGTTTCAATAACCGAGACCGTTAGATCCCCAAATTGCTTCCAGAAGCGAGATGACACAAAAGTAGTGGCTGTTAAAGTGTAGGTGGCGGAAAGTGTCAATTGTTGATATAAACAAGGGAATTTGCGCGTTTTAATCGCACTACAGGATACACCGGATCCATGAGGTTTTTCCATAAAATTCCCGGGAATATTTGAACAGGTTGCGTCCCCAGTGTAATCCGTGGAGTTCTGACCTTGACATCCAACCCAGGTACCTCACCCAACAGATCGGAGATGCTATTAACTGCTCAATTAGGCCTCTATCGTAGATATCTGTCTATCTTGGAAATGTACAGAGCAAAGTTAGAATCGCTGAAAATCGAGTCAGTTTTAAATTATACTCGTTCTGAAGAGATGTTGAACCGACGCGAAGATTATTAGGCTTGGTTGTTGCTGCCGAAAATATTTCACCAAGCAGACTGTTTTCGCGTGCGCACAAATTTACGAGAAATTTCCTTCCATCTCATTAATCATTCGACCGACCACTAGCTCCAACCAACCTGGAACTCACTCCTCTCAGCGATAAAGAGATACAATTGGCATGGACAGCTCCCTTGACGATGACCGGCGTCAACCACTTTTTTGCCATGACGAATGGGGGCAGTCCTCAAAAATGCGAGGTGGATGCGAATGCCAAAACCTGCACCATCCGCGGCCTCACTGCCTACACGGACTACGAAGTGTCGCTACAGGCGTGTGACAAAGTAGAGGGCACTGCGGACAGACTTTGTAGTACAGCGGTCAAGACACCCACGAAGACCCTTCCTGCAGGTAGGTAAACACCTTTGGTCGTAGAAATTTAAGTATGAATCTATCATTAAAAGCATCAAAGTCGAGCGAAGAAAATAAGCTGACATGAGCGACAACGACGTCCTTTCAATATGTGTAGAGTGTTTACATTGATCGTCTGGTTTTTCTGCATCTTAACATACATTAGCTTGTTGCTGTTGTAGGGTTTGATTAAGTTTTTGCAGGGCACTTCAGATTCGATTAAGGCGAGGCCACGGTTATTGCACCAAATGTGCGGCGTATGGAAACGGCGTTTATATTTTTATTTATTTTATCATTCAGTTTTTGCTGATTCTTTTACCCATTTCCGTACACAACTGACAGATCTTTAGGCACTCATTAATGACTCATTCCGTTTTCTTGGCCGTCTTTCCTCATTGGCGCATGCCAAACCACACGCCCCAAGTTGATTGGCTCATTTAAGCCAATAGCGCTCTATTCACAACATCTGACACATTAGAGACCCTTAAATAAGCGTAATGCGGAACATGTTTTTTTAATTCTAGTTGAGATTTAAACAGGCCGTTAGCTCAACAGCGTCATTTCTTTGGCTTCCAACTCCTCCTTTTATTTCCGTTCCCTTCGTGAAGAGGTTTGTTGATATAACAATGTTTCGCAATGACGGCTGCAAGTTGAAGGCCTATCTCGCCTGCAAAACTAAATTGTTCGCTAATCATATCAAACGGAAACTCGAGCGAGGCAGAATTCGCTTGAAAGTGGAGGTTATTGAAATCATTCCCGCATATTTATTTTTTACAGTCTATCCGTTCTTATTCCGAACTGCGATGATGCGTGTTGTATCAAAATGTATAAAGGGAAGTTTTCTCGATCAAGAAGTTCGAATGGTGCGCGTAAGGTGCTTTGGATTTCGGATTGAAAAACATCCCCCTAGACCTTGAGTAGAGAATCGCGTTAAGTAGGCCGAAGTCATCTTTTAAACAGCTGCAATAAAAGCATCTTTTGTTACATGTTCGTCACAGATTTGCTCTCATTAATCATTAAACCACCAGCTCCAACCGATCTCAAAGCAACTCCTTACAGCGATGAACTCATAACCTTGACGTGGAAAACTCCAATTCCGATGACCGGCGTCAATCACTTCTTTGCCACGACGAACGGGAAACCCCCTCAACGATGCGAGGTGAATGCGCCTGACACCACCTGCACCATCAACGGCCTCACTGCCTACACGGACTACGAGGTGTCGCTGTGGGCGTGTGACAGATTGGAGGGTGAGGCTGACAGAAGTTGCAGTACAGCTGTGATGGCCACGGTGAAGACTCTTCCAGCAAGTAGGGAGTTTATTTCTTGATTTAGGTGCGAAAGTCAGTCCGTAATTTACATAATTTACGTTCTTCGCTACATTTCCCAAGATTTATCGGGCCTTGTCGTGACCGCCATCAGCGATCAGCTCATATTTTTGACATGGAAACCTCCCAAGCCGATGGACGGTGTAAAATTCTTCTTTGGAACCACCGGCGGAAGCGATCCAAAAACGTGTGAGGTTGCCTCCGATGAGAAAGACTGCTCAATCTCCGGCCTAGCTGCCTACACCGACTACGTTGTGTCGCTGTGGGCGTGTGATTCGAAGCTGGGCACTCCTGGCCGATTATGCAGTAATCCTTCGTTGACGGCGAACACAAAAACCCTCCCGGCAGGTATGTCGACACGTCGTATGATCAGCCTGTAAGCACATTTGTTTCAACTGTTACACTGAAATTAGACTGCCAAACGCCACGTTTTTGGATCAATCCACTCATGCACACTGTTCTAAGGTTTTGTAAAGTGGTTTAGAGAAAGAGACGGCCATTTGGCCAGCTTGATTTGACCTGTGGTGCATATCTGATGAGTGAGTTGTGTCGTTTCTGCCAGCTCCAATGGACGCGAGGGTCAGCAACGTGAAGGAAAAGGAGATCACACTGGAATGGACGGCTTCCAACTGTGACGGCCGGCGTCAACTATTTCTTTGCCGCGACCAACGAAACTGACCCGAAAACGTGTGAAGTGCCTAAAGACGCCTCCAGCTGCATCATCAGCGGCCTCGTCGCAGACACCGAGTACGTGGTGTCTCTGGAAGCATGTGACAAGACAATTGGTTCGGAGAACCGACTCTGCAGTGCTCCACCGCTGACACTAAACACAAAGACAGGTAATGTTATCTTTTCAAAGCAATTCCATGCTTTGTATGTCGGTGGCTTTTCTCTGCAAGGAGGGATTCTTTTTCCATCTACGAGCAATCGACCCTTGTTCCATAAAATAGGAATTTATGAATATTTTAAGACTCGTCTCGGACGTTTCATTTTAAATTCGATTGAGGTCCAATTGGCATTCACCGCAGAAGACGTTGTCATGGAAGCAGGGGGGAGAACTACTGATCCTATGTGGTGCATTATATCTAATGTTGATTGGGTGATTTGAACTGTTGTTCCCGAGTCTTTGGTTCACACTCCCCCAACAGAAGGTAGACTCAACATTATCGATTTCTGGCTAGATGGATGGATGGATAAATATGTAAAATATTAATATCCTAATGCTGCTTCCGAAGAAGGGAAAAAAGGACCATGTGATTGTTGAAGTAGCCTGACCTATCTTTCGAAAGATTTCCGACGGCTAAACACGCGGGGATTCTTTCCTGTCTGGCGTCGTATTTTGACGCCCGGCCACTAAGGCTGCAACGGGGTTTTAGCATCTGCACGGCGATTTACAATTTATCGGTACCGGCTCCTTCGGCGAAAACGCGCGGACAAGAATTCGGTTGCCTTTTTGGGGTGGCGGTCATTCTAGACGGGGGACCTTAAGTCGTCGGAGTTTGACGTTTCGCCATAGCTCCGATAGCAAAGGTTCGGCCCCGAATACGTCGATCTTCGAAGTCCCTATCCCAAAACCGAAAAAGCATCCAATTAAAAAAAGATATTCGAGACTAAAACAAAATTGTCAAAAAAAAGATTTCCTTCGCGCACCATTGGAAAATGACTTGTGAGTCTGTTTAATTACACTTGAATGTGGGCGGTTATCGAGTGCATTTTGTTGTAGCTCCCGCCTTCCCGGTGGTGGCTGTGGCCGTCGGCGTCTCCATCAGCCTCCTCCTCCTTCTCCTCCTCATCATTCTGCTCGTGGTGTTCCGTCGTCGCATTCCATGCCTCAGAGATGTGTGCGTCAAAGCCGATTCAGATGACCAAAAGCGGTAAATAAACCTCCAAGAAATCGATTAATTCTCTTCTTGAACAAATATCAATATTTTTCTTCTCATTATTTAATAAAAGCGCAGTTTCACGATAGAATACCGTAATCCCGAACAACCCGATTTTCTGGCCAGCATGTGAGTAGTTATAGCATTATTTTACCCCACCCATATTCATCTATCCCTGTCCCGCATAATCGACTTCGTTGTTTAGGCAACTACCCATTGCATTCGATGAATTTGACACAACGCTCGAGGTCTTGAACTCCGGAACTCATATAACGGACCAATTCAGTGTAAGTCCATCGTCTTTTGTTCCAAGTTGCCCCAATTGTGGTCGCTTAAGTTCTTGAAGGGAAATTATCAACCGATTATCTTTTCTGTTACGCCTGAGTTTACAAATTCTAGGCGCTCAGAAATCTGGCGTTGACTGGCTTGGAACCCGAATTCGGCCTTACCAGAGAGGCGTCAAGTATGAATAAGCCGCTCAACCGTTACTGCGACATGGTGCCATGTAAGTGAAGGAATTTGCATTCGGTCAGTTTCAAAATAATGTTCCTTTATTCAATATAATTTGGATAGAGTCTGTGTGTGTTGGTCTGGCATAAAGGCTGTTTTGAAAGGATATCAAGAAACACATATTTTGAGAATCATTCAAGAACGGTAGCATTCTCGAAATTCAATAATTTAATTTACGGCTTCTTGAAAACCGGTACTAGAGACGTCTACTTATTTCGCTATTGCATATTCTTTTAGACGACCAATCAATGGTTGTTCTGGGTCGGGAATGGCCAAGCGTCAACAGAAATCCCGAGCCTTCATGCACAGTGAGTCCTTTTATTCAAATCACCCGAAAATTACCGATCGTTTGAACATTTGGTCACGTCGGTAGTCTTTTAATCACACACCGGCACGCAAAATTTGTCATTGCCCATCTTTGTGTCCACAGTACACGGATGTTTTCGGCGCCTATATCAACGCCTCGTTCGTGCGTCGTCCCGAATTCACGGCCAATGGGGAGGCGCGTATCGCGGCGTCCAGCGTCCCGCCCGACTACATCGCCACCCAGGGACCCCTGCCCGAAACGACGGCGGACTTCCTGACCATGGTCTACGAACAGAAGTCTCCCCTCATCGTGATGCTCTGCCTGTAGGTTTGCAGCGTGCGACCAATGTTTATCTAGGGAATATAAATTGAAGACGATTATGCGTTCCTAAAAGAACCATATTTTGTCCAGTTAAACAGGTACGAGAGCACCCGTGAGTTTTAAAGTCTTCCTCGATGTCTGTCACCATGGGAAAGAGTCTTTATTCATTTCCAACTTGATTTACTGCATGTGAACTTGCACGGCATTGCTATGCGCTATCTCCGTCACCAGAATTTTGTCCGTAGCCTGTTCTTTTGTTGAAAAATATTTGTGCGCATCGGAAATACACCCACCGAGCCCTATACCGCTTGTCGGCCATCACAGCACACACCACTTCCTTGCAGACTCGAGGAGCAGGGCAAGCCAAAGTGTGCGCAGTACTGGAGCGATGAGGGCGGCCGTGACTTCCATTCACAACACCGCAGTGTCCACGTCGAAAAGGTGTCTGAAAGTACTGAAGGTGGCCTTACCCAACGAACCTTCACCATCCTGCCGAGGGGAGAAACAGTGGTAAGCATAAATATTGATTTGTCGTACCAGAGGGCAAAATACAAACATATACTCTCTGTGGTGTCTGTATCGGAGCAGCATTC
>JAPUBX010001614.1:0-10894 GCA_028672205.1 Proteocephalus fallax | reverse complement strand
GAAAATAAATGCTAATTTACAAAATGCTCTATGATAGTCCAGTCAAGTTGAATACGGAAGACGTAGTGTCTGAGCACAGATTTGCTGTCTAAAGAGTTCGCCGTTGGAACAAGGACCGCTCTAATCCGCTCAGACAAGTCGTCAGGCAGCCGTTCGTTGGATACTATTATCCGCGCATACACAATGCGATGTTTCAAAACATGTTTCATGTGCGCTTCAGCGAACATCGGCCTTTGAGGACATTTAGCGCGCTATGGTACACTTGTATAGGTTGCACCCATTTCGCTCTCCGTTTAGTGACTACACCAACTACTTTTGTTTAATACATTCTTTCCGTACTTTCAATTGCCCATAAAATGCCCCCTCATTTTGGGAGTCAAAGTGTGTGTCATCTGCCTCCCCCCATCGTGTGAACCAGTCACTCCCGAACCTGGAGGTCAGATTGCCATCGATGACAGAGATTTGGTGATGGTTCCTTTTATTTCATGCACCCCAATTGTCACCACACCACAAAGGAAACCACTCCAGCTCCGTGTGCGAGTGGAATCAGTTTTTGTAGATCTGCATTTTCTTCGCAAAGGATTTGAATGAGCACTTCTGCCTTCCGTATGCTACCACTTCTACTAGTCGTCGTCGTCGTTTGCAACACCAGGACCTAGTTTTTGCGCATTGTCGAATTGTTATTATCCGTGATCACAAGCAAACACCTGTACGCGTTTAACAAGAATTACATACTCAGTGGGTTTTGTTTGCCTTTCGTACTAATTATTCAAGTTGACGTAGTGGGGGACAAGTAACGTTGTGATCTTTTTTTACCCAGACGTGGTTGTCTGTTCTCAAAGTGAGTGAAGGAAAGGAATGAATGCAATAACGAATGCAATCAAGGAACAATCTTCATTCCAAGTTGGATTAATCGGAATTAAAATTTCGTGGAGAAGACGTTGGCGTTAACAAAGAATACCACTAGACGAGAAGTAATAAGAAATCATGAAAGGAAATACGGACGCAACACATTTTTTGAAAAATAATTAATCATCCAGAGTACTATGGTAAACTTATTAATAATACCAAAAATAATGAGTGTTAATGATTGCATGTAGGCATTCGAGATGTTTTAAAGTTTAAACGAATTTGCGAACTACTGATCATTCCATACGAAAGGTGACAACACCATCAATCTTCAGGGCCGGAAGCAGCTGCCAATGCGTGCTTCTTAGATGCTCCAGACATATTTACTAAGCGATAAATCACGGAATATCCCATGCGTTGCCCAAGGTAGAGTTATGGACGCGGACGCCGTTTGTGGCGATGAACACTGAGACAGGCGATACTCTTGCAGATTGTAACTTCTTTCCGTTGTACATCCTTACCCACATGTTGAACAATCATGTGTGAATGGCTTGCAACGCGCTGGACGATGAGTGGTTTGTCGCATACACTGGAGTGCCAGTAAGTTTAACAATAGTATTTAAGTAGTATGTTTGTTATCGGTGTGGAATCATTCATTTCCGCAAGATACAGGTGGAATATAGTCTGTTAACTTAATTAATTATGTGTGTCCATCAATGTTTGTCTGTGCAATTGTACGGCGATGGCTTCATTAATCATAATAATAATCATAAGTGAAGTGGCTTTATTGAGGTCACGAGGACCAAAACTTTCAGCATAAAACAAGGCAGTATAACAGGTACTAGATATGAAAATTATCTTTTAGTTCCTGCTTCACCTGCTCTGGTGAAACGAAATATCGGGACAAATAAGGAATGGCCGAATTGCGATATGCCGCCGTTCTTGTGGGCATTGAAAGGTATAGCCTACGCATTGTTCGAAGAGATTTACATTCAGATAAACTGGAATAGAGGGGATGGGAGGGGTCACTTCAAATACGAGCAGCGATTTGTGAAAAAACTATTGAAGTTGCGTTGAACGACGATTTCTTGAATGGAGAGCATACGCGGGCCACTAGAAAACGAGATTATTTTAAAAAGTCTATGGAGGGTTTAAATGTCAGAACATTTAAGGCCGGGGAAAAATTACTGGGAAACAATATGCCATGGGGGGAATTATACAAGCATAGACAAAGGTTTTTATACGGCTAGAGCTTAAACCGAGTCTCCTGAACCGGCGAACTACGAAACGGAGGCGACGAAATTTAACGAAGACGGCATCCACATGATTACCGACTGTTAAAAATAACGCCGAGGAATTTCGATTTTGAGCTCGAGGCGAAATTATGGAGTGAAGAGATTTCAGGAGTGTCAACAGCGGCTCTCAGGGAAAATGTAATGGATATGCCTTTTGATGCATTCAACAGAAGACCATTCTCCGAAGACTACTCGAGTACCTCAGTGACTGCTTGCCTGAGCTGTTGAGAATCACCATTCGTCTTGCAGACATGGCATTAAGTCAAATCAGCCGCGTATTTCATTTGTGTCACATTGTTAGGGGACCGAAAGCTAGACGTGCAATAGTTAAAAATGAATGGAAATAGCACTGCGCTTTGTAGTACACCGTCATTATTTGGCAAGGAGGATGACGGAGGCTTCATTTCCGACTCTTACGTGTTGGCGTCGGTTAGAGAAATAATGTTGAAGCCAATTAATCAACCACCCATCAACGCTTTATTCACATAGTTGAGAAATAATGCGAGAGCGTGAGATAGTGTTGAAAGCAGAGGTCAAGTCCAAGAAAACTCTCTTGACGGCTTTCGCTCCGACATCAAGTGAAGAGTGGAGGGTGTGCGAAAACGTTGCCACGGCGTCCAGAGTGCTTCCATTTGATTTATAAGCAAACTGGAACGGGTCATCGGCAGTTTTCAGCGTGTCCTCTAATTTATAGAGTTGCTTCTCAACCAGACAGATGAGTTGGCGATGGTTCAATACTTCACAGGTACAGCGGAACCACTGGCCGCTTTCGGAACAGGTGTTATAGCGGTATCTCTCCATTACGAAGGAAAGGAGCATTCTCTTAACGAATAATTGAAGAGTCGTTTTATAATCGGCGATATCTCGGTGTGACAGATTTTAAGAACCGCGGAAGGGACCCTGTCAGGACGAGCCGCCATGGAGCTCTTGACGCCAGTGAGACAGGGGATTCGTGAGTAGGTAGAAAAGCGCTTGAAGGCACCGCGGAATGGTGAGCGGATTTGAAGATAAAGTCATCATTCGGAGCATCAAGGTCACTTGGGCACCACTTGGTTTATATGAACGACGAGTTCCCGTCAATCTATTTAGGTTTTTCCAGGGTCGCCAGGTTTCGATTTTCTGAACAGCTCATCTACAAAAATCGGATTAGGGCGATTTACCTCAGCTGTGATCATGAATGAAATTGGTTTAATTTCTCGATACCTGCCCTGGTCGCAGAGCCAGTCCTTCTTTCGCCTTAATTGTTTGACAAATGGAGATGATACGACACGGGGGGTGAGGGATAATTCCGTAAGTGGGCAGTGCGTATCGTACAGAAATCGGAGATTTACATGGTCTATTTCCTTATCGAAGTCGGAATCCACAACTCTTAAATTGCACTTGTTCTGGAGGCAGTGGGAACGGATGCAAAGTTTTTCGGTAGACCAACAGCGATGCAGTGGTCCGACTGGGCTAAAGGTTCACGTTTGAGACATGCATACAGAGAAAAATCGAACACAAATATGTGGTCAAGAAGGTTCCCTTCGCGTGTACGAAAATTTACCATGGTGTTAAGACCAAGTGTAAGAAGTGGGCTTATATGCGAAGAATTAAAATCACCACACAGTAAAATAAAAGAATCATCCATAATTGAAGAAATAAAAGGTATCATGGAATCAAAGAACTTAGCTAGATCTGCTCTAGTGCAAGATGGGGGTATATACGAGTTAAAGACTGTCACAGACTTTCCGTTTTGAAGAGACCTTGGATGGCGCATAACCCCAACACATTCAACAGCACTTGCGGCATGGCAAAAAACCTTTTTTGTTCGATTTTGACCAGCTCAGATTAATGCAACTCGCGGTACAACACCCTCCTTTTATTTAACTCCGCATGCAAAATTCTCGTGCATAAATATGTGATCCAGATTGATGCTGATGACTGACCACGCTGACAGGTTTAAACAGAGCAGTTGTTAGCAAAGAGTCAAAATCATCAATAAATCCATGAAACTGGTGTGAAAAGTGGAGACAAGAAACGACGATAAATAATTAGTTCAAGGTCAGACAGTCTTCGTAAGAATTTCCATTTTCCGGGTAGAAAATAAGATGAATCTAGGAAATAGCAGCTGTCACCGAACAGACTGGAGAAATCGGGAAGTCGCATTTTTCAAATGATGTGATTGGGTAAAGTGAAGTCATATCTAAAACTGTGATAGGATTGTATGGAGGGTTGAATTTATCCTTACTAGAGAATAGACAAATTGTCTGTATAACCGGTATAACTCAAATAGCTTACAGAGACCTTTAATGAATGAGAACACGTGCACGTTAGTAACCACCATAAACACGCTACCCATCAATGGCCAAAATAATAAAATAATTCGTCTATTAAAAGATTAATATGTATTCGAAGAAAGGTAAGTATTTTTTATAAAAAATCGAGGGCATATAACAATTTTGGCGTTGTTTTGAATCCGCGCAGTCCAACACGTTAGATACCATTAAGGGTCGGTTGCTACAACGAAGAAAACAATATCAGCTAGCTAAAATGCACGTGCACTCAAGCAACAAAAGACGAAATACGCCGCATTTAAACCTCGCGAAAACGGCACAGTTCATACATTTGTAATAAACGTTGAGAAATGCAGTTGATTCACGAAAAACAATGCTAGTCGACAGCTTCGTAGAACATGCAAGAAGTGAAACGCACCCGCGTGAACACCCGAAATGTGTCTGCGAAGGTTTGACGCCTCAGAAAACGACATGTCGCATTGACTGCAGGCGTGCGGCCTCAAACCTGGAAGACGTCAAAATAAAAATGCCAAAAACGCTACATTACCAACATTTCGCAAGAAAAAGTCGCCAAAACGCCCCATGACGGTTAACGGCGCCAACCAATACAATAAAACCTCGCGAAAATGGCGCGCTAATTTTAATTGTTAATAAACGTGGAGAAAATTAGTTGATTCATGTAAAACGATGCTATTCGACAGCTTCGTAGAAGATGCAAGAAGTGAAACGCACCCGCGTGAACACTCGAAATGTGTCTGCGAAGGGTCCCCGCCTCAGAAAACGATTTGATCGCATTGACTGCACGCGTGGGGCCTCGAACCTGGAAGACGCCAAAATAAAAATGTCAAAAACGCTGCATTAACAACATTTCGCAACAAAAAATCGCCCAAAGGCCCAATGACGGTTAAACGGTGCCAAAAAATGAAATAAGACCTCGCGAAAACGGCGCGGTTTTTTAATTTGTAATAAACGTGGAGAAAATTAGTTGATTCATGAAGAACGATGCTATTCGACAGCTTCGTAGAAGATGCAAGAAGTGAAACGCACCCGCGTGAACATTCGAAATGTGTCTGCGAAGGTTCCCCGCCTCAGAAAACGATTTGATCGCATTGACTGCAGGCGTGCGGCCTCAAACCTGGAAGACGTCAAAATAAAAATGTCAAAGACGCTACATTACCAACATTTCGCAACAAAAAGTCGCCAAAACGCCCCGTGACGGTTTAACGGTGCCAAAAAATAAAATAAGACCTCGCGAAAACGGCACAGTTCATAAATTTGTAATAAACGTTGAGAAATGCAGTTGATTCATGAAAAACTATGCTATTCGACAGCTTCGTGGAAGATGCAAGAAGTGAAACGCACCCGCGTGAACACTCGAAATGTGTCTGCGAAGGTTCCCCGCCTCAGAAAACGACTTGTCGCATTGACTGCAGGCGTGCGGCCTCAAACCTGGAAGACGTCAAAATAAAAATGTCAAAAACGCTGCATTAACAACATTTCGCAACAAAAAGTCGCCAAAACGCCCCATGACGGTTAACCGGTGCCAACAAATAAAATAAAACCTCGCGAAAACGGCGCAGTTTTTTTAATTTGTAATAAACGTGGAGAAATGGAGTTGATTCATGTAAAACGATGCTATTCGACAGCTTCGTAGAAGATGCAAGAAGTGAAACGCACCCGCGTGAACACTCGAAATGTGTCTGCGAAGATCTGACGCCTCAGAAAACGATTTGATCGCATTGACTGCACGCGTGGGGCCTCGAACCTGGAAGACGTCAAAATAAAAATGTCAAAAACGCTGCATTAACAACATTTCGCAACAAAAAGTCGCCCAAAGGCCCAATGACGGTTAAACGCAACAAATGAAATAAAACCTCGCGAAAACGGCGCGTTTTAGTTAATTTGTTAATTAAGAAACGTATATGTACAAAAACAATAAACTCAACCACGGGCCTACCTTTATGTGTATTTAAATGTCTTTGAAGTATATTTTTACTAACAAATCGTTCCTGACACTCGATGCACTCAAAGGGGTGGTAGTTGGAATGAGTTCGAAGATGTTCGGTCAATCCGCCCGGTGTCTTGAACTCCTTGAAACAATCCTTACAACAATTCCCACGCGACGGCTCATCTACGGCCAAAATTTTCGTAACTTCACAACGAGAAAACAAAGAGAAAGATAAGACCACGGGCATTGGTCAAAATGACAAACACTTTAAAAAGAACTCACTCTCAACACTCTGATCTGTGCGCGTCTCCGGTCCTGGAATAATTCCCGATTCTTTGGCAAACTGCAAGTTAAACTGCGGTTAGTGCTGATTGTGTAGTTCTCATGACCTCAATAAAGCGCTTACAATTACAGTTAAATATTAAAAAAAGAATGATTAACAGGCTCGGGCGGCAACAAGTTTGCTTGAATTTAAACAGCTAAATAAATATGTATCCGTTTATTCGAATTTTTTGTGGTTCATCAAAGTCCGTGGCATATCAAATAGAGACAGGAAACGAAGGTAAGCCAATATTATACAGAAGCTTAATTCGTGGTTGAAAAGAAACTGGCTCATATGCCCCAACGCCCGTTTAGCGTACGAAATAAAACATCATTTATAGCTAAACATAATTTAAAAAATCTGACACATTATACAGCCACCTCAAAACAGACAACGAATTAAAGATATATGTCAAGTGTGCTCATCTAATTTATTTTCCGCTTGAGAAATCAAATACACTAAAAGAGTGCATATTTAATTCGAAGATTTAATGAGTTTAAGGGTCTCTATAAAACATGCTTTAACCAAACAGTACAATGATAGACTAACGAAATGAACTCACTTCTTTAATATTGTATTTATTGCGCAGTGTCATTTCCTGCTCCTTGTCGAGTACTGAATATGTAAATATAAATTGTATAAATTACCTCCCATCTTTCGAAGTAGCCGTAAATTATGAAACACTTGTTGCTGGCGTACTTCTCTGACAGACATGACGTGAAGACAAATGTGCCAAACTGAACAGTATAACTTATTGAGTGGACCCGTTTTAAACAAATGTATTTTCATTCAGTAAACAGAAAATTACGGTAAACATTTTTTTCAAATTGAAATAAGAAACCGACCATTCACTTCTTTAACATTTCTTTAAATCAATGGATATCGACAGCGAGACTGGTGTAAATAAGATTAGTTATTAATCAGATTATTCACGGCGTTTGAAAACATTATAAATTAGTCACTGTAAGGTATATACGCCGAAGGTGGTGTAGAAGGAGTGGGACACATCACGAGAGAGGGAAGTACAGCATGCGTGGCAGGGCCGGGGGTAACGGAGTTCGGGGAGCGGTGTCGCGGGAGGGTAACCTGGGTACTCGGGGTCTTTTCTGGCTCAAACACAGGGGTACTCGAAGCGTCTTCGTTGTTCTGACTCGAGCTTTGTTCCTTAGCCATAAGCTTCTCTACGACTAACGTCAGTTGGCGGACTTGCTCCTCCAATGACTTCTGTCTGTCTTCTTCTG
Source organism: Proteocephalus fallax (assembly GCA_028672205.1). Classification (NCBI taxonomy): domain Eukaryota; kingdom Metazoa; phylum Platyhelminthes; class Cestoda; order Proteocephalidea; family Proteocephalidae; genus Proteocephalus; species Proteocephalus fallax. Next base: position 2,966 of record JAPUBX010001614.1, on the reverse strand, counting down.
TATTCTCGCACGAAGAAGATACCGGTCGACCTTTGGTCGTCGACTTTCTCGTAGACACGGCCATTACTGGCAGGAGCTTCTTAGTAGTCATTGTCGCCGATTTCGTCATTTTCTCAATGTAAATATAGAAAAGGATTAACGAAAACCTAAACGCACCGCACGTCACACGATGATACTCGAAGTCCGGGATTTAGCCCGGCTCAGTCCGTTTGAAACAAAAACCCAATAATCGATATTAAAAACGACCATTACAAAAAGCGACTAGAATTCGTGTGAAAGTTTATTAAAAACGTTAGTTATAATTAAATAAGAATGTTTTCTTTAACAGGTGGTTCCCGGAAATGTTTGTTAATCCAGTGATTCAACTGTGAATTCCATCTCGGATATCCTATTTGATACCTATTTGTTCGAGGCCTCGTACAAAAAGAACGAAGATTTGTACAAATTACATTATGCTGGTCAGTTCGAGGCTGTTAATGTACGCCTGCTTCTTCGTTAATTGGTCACGTTGATAAAAAAACGCTCATCCAAGTGCAGGTAGACTTCGAAACCACGGAAGTCCTCTTTGTCGATGCGTACAGGACGCTGACGAAGATATTTGGGAAACATTCATGCAATATCAAATCTCAGAATCGATGACTCCAACTATTGAAACGCGATTACACTGACCAAGTAGCTTACCATGGCTCCCTTATTTAAGATCAATCGAAATGAATTATTATCCGAAGCTCTTGGATACAGTTCAACAGCCTGGATTAATTCAATCGTTGATACTGATCGAGTGTTCTGAGGAGTGCATGCTATGGAATACATATGTAATACGCTTCCGGGGGCCCACTCTGTCGATTGAATAGAATTTGTTTCTGCAGTAAACTTGGGTTGCAATGATCCTACACTGGAAACATTCTATGAATGGAGATCCAGACAAAAACGGAACCTAAAGGAAAAACAACAGTTGCGAACTGATTGGGAAAGAGAAAGAAAAACCCTTTGCCGTACGTTTTCTGACCTCCAAATTGCCATGGTATAGTTTTGGGGCGGCGGTCGTATACTGTCGAATCGGATAAATGAGTGAGAAATTCTGTTGAGCCGGATCAAAATGCCAAGATTGTGTAGGTGGATGGGTAGCGATGTGGCGTATATTCCTGACGAAATGTCTTATGTGGATAGGGGAATCGGCGGCATTGGTACCGATAAGGGTCATCGTGTTAAACGGTCGAACGAACTCAAATTGAGCCATGCTATCCTTAGTCACCTTAGAGCATTGGCATGCGATGCATGCTTTGGCCATGTTCTCGTGTATTTCGACAGCCCTTGCCGCGTAAAGCGACAAACGATCAATTAACTGATACCTTGTGACCAGGGTGGGCGAAGGATTGGATTGCACCGAACCAAATACGTCGCAAATGTGGAGTTGTAGTGACCTGATTGGTCCCTCCTTGTTTTACCGGACACGAACCGAATTCGACCCACGAACGCACCATCCCCGACTTAACGTCGTGCCTTTGTATTATTGAATCAAGAAACCTTTCTTGATTATACCTCGGTTTGCGTTCTCATATATTACCCTTTTTAGACGCGTATGTCGTAAAAAGGTTAAGTGGGTTAAGTTATCGTCGAACCTCGAATCACGACATTGGCGAGCATAATTGTTTCGGATTTTCTTCTGATGAGCGCCCCCATTGAGCAATCTTCTGATCCACCGTCAGATCTACTATGATCAACGTCATTTTCGAACATTTTCGTCCCTTTCTACTCATCTCGTGCTGCGAAAATTACAGGCCACCACAAAGACGACGTTTTCACTAAAATCTATTTTTATCACCCATATTCGACCGAAACCGGATAATATTTCGCATGAACTTGTATGTGCGTTACCTACTTCTTCGACTGCTTTATGTCAATCCTAATGCCAACCATGCTACGACGCATACGACTCGCATCGATAGACACGAAAGCCAGTAACAGAATCTTTTTTCAAACAATCACATACTATCCTCGACCGCTTTATGTCAATCCTAATGCCAAACATGCTACGACGCATACAACTCGCATCGATCGACACAAAAGACCAGCAACAGAAGCCCATTTTTAACAATCACTTGCTCTCATCGACCGCTTTATGTCAATTCAAATGCCAACCATGCTACGACGCATACGACTCGCATTGATCGACACGAAAGCCAGGTGAAGCCGATTTCTCACTATTCTGTTCTAACCTCAACCACCTTTTGTCGATCCGAACGCCATCCATGCTACGACGCATACGAATCGCATCGGTAGACACGATAAGAACCCTTTTTCCAATTCGCAATCCACCCGAACTGACTGGCCAACCGAACGACGCGATTCCCCCAGGAAACTCTATTGTGCCATCTTCTTTTGCCCCTGCCCGATTAAGTCTGGAGCCGCCTGACGCACGGACGACCTCCAGCACACGAAGCGGTCATATCAGCCGAACACCCCTGCATCTAACAAACTTTGCCCGTTAATTTACCGTCTGTTAACCTGCAACCCCACCAGCCATCCTTATTGTATCTCTTCCCCTGACGACGAAGAGTCTAAGGGGGAGCCATGTAGTGACCTGATTGGTCCCTCCTTGTTTTACCGGACACGAACCGAATTCGACCCACGAACGCACCATCCCCGACTTAACGTCGTGCCTTTGTATGATTGAATCAAGAAACCTTTCTTGATTATACCTCGGTTTGCGTTCTCATATATTACCCTTTTTAGACGCGTATGTCGTAAAAAGGTTAAGTGGGTTAAGTTATCGACGAACCTCCGAATCACCACAGAGTCGCGTAAAATCGTGATAACTGGATAGGACAACGGAACTGCTATTTTATTGTGGATTTATGTGGGCCAACCTGTGTCAGCTGTTGCGCTTGGACCAAGACCTCATAGTCGATACGAAGCGTCGTCGCAAAACCATTGATTGTGATACGGAAAAATGCATCGGGGAC
>JAPUBX010001612.1:0-22348 GCA_028672205.1 Proteocephalus fallax | reverse complement strand
ATGGTTGGTCGGTTTATGCGTCCATTGCTGACTCGCAAACGAAAGGGCAGCTCACGAATGGGTAGAAGTTACTCAAGAACTTGAAAAAGGCCACAAACAATGGGTTCTCGGTTTAAACGTTCAGTGCTGACTCGCGAAAGGTGATGTTAAATCGCAACATTAGTCGATCAACGCATTTGTAGGCCTCGTGGAAGGGAGTCGGTGAACCAATCGCATCGGTGCTTGATTTGATCAAGAGCAGCAACTCAACGCGCAATCTGCGCTTTGGACGAAGAAGAAGAAGTACTAGTAGCCGTAGTAGTAGCCGTAGTAGTAGTAGGTTAGAGAGACCGACACTGAGACAAGATTTTCTTAAGGAATTATAACGGTATAGTGGCGATCGTGGGCAGGTTTTTTTAAATAAAAATGCACCCTAGCAAACGATTATATGCAGAGAATGTGTTGTAACTACAAAGCTAAATGGAAAACCAGGTAAATCATATTATGTTATTGATTAGCAACGAGAACGTGTTTGCTACTGAATTAGATTTACTGAATTTGGCAGACACCGTGTGCGCAGGAGAACAGATGCCAGATTGAGAATGCGGTTGATTGCCAATTTCTCGCGGCGTTAGCGGCTGGATGCCTCAATGACCTTTTGGGTGCCATAATGACCCCATTTCTGTTCTATCTGGTTAATCAAGCACATTTTGCGGGGGTATTATCTTAAATTATCATTATCATCATCTTCTTCTTCGCCAATTTAATCTTTCCTTCATGATCAATACAGACGACAATCCTATTTCAATAATAACTACTACGTTGCTGTTTTTATAACGATTTCAGCATTATAAGAAGGATGGAATTACTTGTCACACAATTACCGCGTTTTCCTGTTGGTCGAAGCTGTGTCGAGGCGGTCGATAATCCACAATAAAAACATTGCGTAGCACAAGACTAGAAGCAAAACACCTTCGGCACTTCAAATTGATTGGTTCTCAACCAGACCTTATTATTTTGCTTTACGCAAATTCGTACAACAGTCATCAATCGTTTTTGTATGGAACCTTTGGATGAAATTGCTGTAGTCCGCAATATCGGACAGACTGAAAGTCTTGTCGTGAAGAAATAGATTGTTATCCAGACAGTGACGACGAGACGTCTGAATGAGCGGGTGCAGCCTACTGTAGCGATACCCATTCACTTAGCTGTCTCGATACCGAAGCGGTCCTTCCAGTTGTACTTTTCACAAAACATCAAGGGTAGCGGTTTATCGTAAATTCAACGACGACCACGATGATTGCCATGGTCTACTCACCCTGTAGTGTCCGTTGCACAATTTACACCAGTCGCCAAAGTTCATGAAAGATGCATTCTGATTGACATTTGGATAGGACTGGAAGCCCATAGCACGAGGCAGCCCCCAAGCAAAAGAAACGAATGAAACCTCGACTAACAAAGGTTTAATAATTTCTACAACTTAATTAAATGTGCGCCTTTTTCTACGCCGTGGTAAATGTCACTTGGAAGAGCTCGCTTTCATAACTTGTGAATTCGAAGGTTTTGGGTTTGACGCAGTCTCCCAGTTCAACTCTTTAACGCGTATCTAAAGTGAAAAGTTCAGAATTCGTTATGGACGCATGGAAACCAGAAAATAACTTCAACATTTCTTACCGGCGTATTCGACGTCTCCGCAATCCGCCGGTTCCAGATTCTGTACCACGAAAAAAAATACATTTGTAAGACTTGCGTTGTGTATCACTTCGGCTGGTGAGACCTATGAAATGGTGTGAAAATCAGACTTCCGAACCATTCACGAATAACGACAACGTTTTTTTCCTTATAGTGCTACGAAAAATGTCCCAATCGAAAGAGTTCTACGATATTCATTTCCTTAACCATTCTATAAGATCACGATAATCTACGCTTTTCCCCAATTGCACAATCTTTGGGATCTCCAACCGCGACTATTGCATGACCAGCTGTGAGAATGCATATCGACTGGTAGCCTCTCTTGAGTCCAGAATTCCATTTACAGGAGGGCTCATTGAGGCGGGCTGCTCAGTGTGAAATTTAATTTTGCGTAAAATGTGTCCTCTCTGGCAAAGGTCATGCGTATGCAGCTGGATAAAGGAATGATGAAATAAAGGATTTGTTTTCATCAAAGCCGTCTCTCGCTTTTACTCGAAGCTCGACACCTTCACGTTCAGTTCAAATGCGCGGCATAAGGTTCCAGTGGGGAAACGTTTGATTTCCCAAGAAACCCCTGTCTTCTGTATTATGTTCCTTCATCCATTCGGCAGGTGCCTCCTACCCTTCATGCAATAAAAATACGAGAGGGACATTGTCAGTTTCGATTTAAAGTTGCGATGTGTTTGAGGTTACATAACACGAAGACGCTTATTAACTGCTATCAATTTATATCCTGTTCCCAATGATACTGAACGATGTAAGCAACAGAACACCAAATAAACGAAACATCTGCCATTATTTCATCATTATTTAATCCACCTGATTATGTGTGTCTTTGGCAGAGAGATGACATTTTACGCAACAGCAATTTTCCCCCGGCACAACACACCTCAATTGACCCCTGTAACTAGGATTCTGGACTTAAGATGGGCAACCAGTATATTTGCATTCCCAGCGGGTAGCCTGGCAATCATAATTTTCGCAGGTCAAACGTCCGTGTAATTGGTGCAAGACATTTTTAGTGTTGGCTTGGTCAACGATTGCCTTAGATTTCTGTTGCACGGTGATGATTTGAAACGCGTTGAGTATCTCTCCTAGCCTAAAAGGTTTATGTTATTCTTAAGTGGTTCGTCTAATTTAAATACATTTCATACAAGCCAGTTTAGACAGCAAGTTGAATAACCCAGCTTAAATTATGCACTTCAATTCCCGGTCGCTATTAAGGTAGCGTTTCCATCTAAGTGCATTCCCATAATCGGTTGCTGTTACCTTTAGAACACGACGATTCCGGAATTCATTGACAGAGATGTTAACTTCCATTTAATGTGACTTTCACCAGAGTTTCTATGACGACGATTGTCTTAATGTCCTCTTTTTTCGCTTTGGTCATTGGTCAACATAAAAAAAATTCACCGGAATGACGCATTTCGACGGCTTCGATGTCGAAGAAGAAAACACGCCTTAACAATATTGGTTCATTTACCTTGGTTTGGAGCCCGCAGACACCTAAATGTGTAGCGTTTCAAGAAATAGATGCAAATGTTTCCTTGTATTTAATTTTGTTCAATCTGTTGATAACACAGGGTTTTGTCTTCCTCTTGTCGATAGGGACTTCTGCGGCTTTGAAAAGCAATGCGAAATCCAGTCGAATGAATGCCTGGTCATCAAAGTTACGTTTTTGATACGCCCCGAATAAGCCCAATAAACAAGATTGCTGTCTTCTACAACCGACACGCTAGTCTCTCTTTATTGATCAAATCCAATTAATGACACTTATTCATTTTGTTTCTTGTTTTATAGGCGGATATCTAAGAACTATAATGTTTCGTAAAAATCGACCCCTTCCTCAATATCATGATTCAGTGTGAAACAATTACTTCATGGGTAATTTGTTTTTTGTAATATTTAACCAAAATATTTCAATTTAAAGCCTTGAACCCTTCCGAATCAGAAGAAGGATTTAAACATGCTAAATTTTAGTTGCTGTGATGCATTTATGATGCCAGCATGTTTCAAATTCTTCATGAGGCACCTTCTCTATAAATGTGAGTAACTAACAGAAACATTCGAATTACCCGTTAAAGTTTTCTTTTAAACACAAATAAAAGCAACAGTGGTGTTTTCTCTGACTTCAAATTGATTGAAGATCGTGATTTTGACATGTTCAATGAGGTGGCCTTTAAATTGTTCCGGCGTCTCTTCAAACACGATCAATATCTTCTTTGTGCAACAAGGGAGAGCGCTTATTGCTTTTCTTTTAAATAATTCCACTACAATTATAAACACAACTCCCCATATTCCTTGTTCTTTGAGTGTTATATAGATGAGTCTTACTGGTCGACATTGACTAAAGCGTAGGATGCACTTTCCCAGCCATGGCTACACGCATCTAACACGTTTTAGAAATTATTAAACTAATTTAGCACTGAGAGCTTGATTATGGAATTTCTTAATTGGCTTAAGATGCGAATGGGGCATTACATGTGAAGACTGTAGAGTCTGTTGCGTGGAAACCAAGGCAACCAAACGGGGTTATTATAATAGCTGTATCTACTCACGAATTACTAGTAACATTTTTTTTAAAAGAAACCAGATATTTGAAATTCAATTCATTAATTTGGATTATGACGATATTATATACACTTTAAAATTTATCCATTTTAATCGAAATTTGTAAGCTAGCACAATATGTGTAAATTTGCAATATATCATTTATCGCTCATCAACTACCGACCTACTAAACGTCTATATCAACAGAAAAATGATGATCGTCTATTCAACAAAATAAATGTTTAATTAGAGTTAGAAAAGAACTCGAACTTTAAAGACGGCTACTGATGTTCTCGAATCAAGAATAACGGGATATTGGTATTAAACGGCCATTTAAAGCCAATTTACGAATTGGCGCAATGCAAATGCGCTGTGATTATTCGAAGATGACTTCCCAACGAGTTGGCCTTCGGCAAACCCTATCAGAAGCTATCGGCTTGCTGTCCTATCCATATGGCAATTAGAATGCATCTTTCATCAACTTTGGCGACTGGTGTAAACGGCGCAACGGAGACTACAGGGTGAGTAGACAATGGCAATCATCGTGGTCGTCGTTGAATTTACGATAAACCGCTACCCTTGTTTTGTCCAGGAAGGACCGCTTCGATATCGAGACAGCTAAGCGTGTGAGTATCGCTACAGTAGCCTGCACCCGGGTCCATACAAAAAACGATTGTTGACTGTTGGACAAGTTTTTTAAAAGCGAAATTAATTCGGTCGGATTGAGAACCAATCAATTTGCAGTGTTGATGGTAAAAAACATGTTTGTTTCTTTTGTACTTCCATTCATGTGCTCACTTAGAAACGCATTGATCGATCCAGCGCGCCCAAAAACATTTTAAAAAATCGCGGAATTTGTTCAAGCAATGTTTAACACAGGTAAAAATGTACATGAAATGCTGTCGCATGGGAGATATCTATCAAGCACGCTCCCCTTACAATTTATGAATCACTTTCGGAAACCACAATATATTTATAATGGTTTTAAGAAATAGCAAAGCTGAAACAGTTTTTAAGAAGTTCTAAGCGTAAAGGAACGAAACCTCTGGTGATTTTAACCAGAAAAAACGCGGTAATTGTGTGAAAAAGTAATTCCATCCAACGATGACTGTGAATTCAGGATTAATAATAAGTGATTTACAGATATAATTTATGTATATCTATATATTTATAATATATAGATATAATTATAGTTTCGCTGCATGTGGGAAAATGTTGTAGTGGAGCTACTTAGGTTGTTTGAGTAGTATATTATAATCTGGAAATGTCCGACTCATTGTTTCTGTCTAGAACACGCCGGCGGGTCTACAACATTCTCCTAATGATTTCCGAGAGTTTCATAATATAATTACGCTATCAATACGACAATTTGCTACCCCGTGAAGTCTTGTGCGGCCCCCTTCGAACAGAAACAAAGAAGCTGGTGTTATTGGCAAAAGTGCGTCGCCAGTTCTTACGCAAACTGTGCGAACGGTAAACAGTTTCCCTTTACCATAAACATTAGGCTGTGCAAGTCTCCTTTAACTGAAAAGATGTATAAAGAACAATCCATAACCCAAGTGAGGAAGCTGAAAAAAAAGCAAACGAAGTTCTGACTGAGCTAACGATATGCAATCAAAGCAATGAGGTAAAATCAGATATCTGCATCTATTGCTACTCAATTTATAATCAAACGTTGTTCGACCGATAAGCAAGCTTAATTTGCAATGAGGTGCTCAGCACAAGCCAATATGCCAAGAGTACGCCTATTGTAATAAAAGAAAACAACAATTCGTTATTGTTGTGTGTAAGTGTATTCCCAAGTGCATATTTAAGTGTACCCTTGAATGACTATATGACTCTGTGGAGAGAGAGGTCGGGTTTAAACTCACGTGGGTTTGTTAGGATGCTGGACATGAGCCACCAGCCCGATGTGAAGTTTGTTATGAAGAGTAGAAAGCTCAGCAGATTGACAAGTTGTAGTCCAGAGCACGCCAGGCATCGAATTCGTAGTTCCCAGGCGCCAGAAAGGCGTTTTGACTGGAAAGAACGTTTTACAGCGGTTAAAATTTCGCCCTCTTTCAAATCAGGTGATTCGAATTTCCAAAAAAAACAGCCACGACAGAAGCCTTAGTTCAATCGATAGCGGATGTAAGATGATCGTCAATTTCATTGAACATACTTACCAGGGCATCACAAATCTTGAAATTCCGGTTCGCCTGCATGACGAGTCTTTCGATAACCCACAGTGCGAAGCTCAGGGTCACCCATACACCTGGAGACACAAAACAACACTGTGCACTTCTCTCTTCTGTTTCCACTAACTCGTGATCGCATAGACCTTTTTGTCAATTTAAAATCATCATCGTTTTATTGGTGCAGTTATATGTGACGTTTGCAATGAAAAATGAACTCGAACTTTTTAAGCTGAAGCTTACAATTCCCTTTACTCCAGCCGTGAAAGGTCAAGACAAACGCATAGGTGAAGACGGCTCCAATGATCGCCAGAACATTCTGCCATTGCGACGAGGTTTCCGTTGGGGCCTTTTGCTTGGTAAGTCGTCCGCCAATGAGAGGAGTTTACAAAAATGTACAGAGAAATTAAAATTAAGCAAGTTAGAGGTAGGAGAATGCATCTGCCTCGCGTTTTCCACGTAATTTCATTCAGGCAATTGTAATTTCAAAGAGGGGTTTGGTCAACGCCGCCTGGTGCTACTTAGGCTGCCCCGAGTCGACTTGAAGATATTATGATGAGGGCTTTTTTCTGTGTCCATAAAGACTGCTAATTAACACCTCCTCTATCTTTAATTGATTTGATGCTGCAAAATTGGACAGAACGGTGCCTTATTTCGCCGAAGGACTGCCTGCACTGTCCAAACATTGCAAATTGATAAAAAGCCTTCTAATTCCCACGAATCGAAAGCAATTGATTCGGTCCCAGACAATGGTTTTAACAGGATTTCAAAATATTCCATTACAGCCCCATGAAGACGAGCTTCCAAGGAAAAGCAATATCGTGAAATAACATGATTTGTCGCAAGGAGCTCACCATGTAATCAAGATCGTATTTCTCGATTATCTCTAGAAGATGTGCAATCTACATTTTATTGTTATCTAACACACACAAGCAACGATTTCTATGTGCAGTCTCCAGTAGTTATCGATAAAAAAGCGTCAAACCAGACATTTACAATTTCAACGACTTGGCGAAGTCTTCAAGGCTTTGCCTCCACAAAGGCATCACACCCCCGCAGGCGGCAGAACGATCGAAAATGGACACTTACTGCACTGACAAAAACGATTATCTAAACTCTAACGATATAAACCATCGGCCGTGCAATTTCACTCCAACATTGCTTGCCTCTTAAAGATCAGGTTAAATTTATCACAAGCTCCAGAGATCATAGGAATCTTCGCTTCCTTGGAATATTTTTTTATTACAGCTTCCCTCCAAATAGTTAAACTATTTGTTTACGCTAACATATATTAACAAACGCGCATTACAGCTCACACAAGACCAGATATCTGCCATAAGTTCGTTCATCCATGATTTGGTGGTATGGTAGCCCCACTGTCTTATCCAGAGCCCGGTGCTAGTTTATCTCTAATGGATGCCTCTGGCACTTTGTATCAAGAGGCAAGGGACAGACAAATAGAACGGTAATGTCGATCTCTTACGTTTATTTTAGAGAAGAAACGCAATAGGAAACTAGTCCGATGGCCCAAAACGGGCTTCCGTTTCTCGTCTGCGAAGATACCAGAAAGAAAGAGAAATGCGACAATTGAACACCCTGTTTACTATTGAGTCTTGCAATACTCCATAGTGACTATACGGCCTGACAAAAGCCGAGTAGGAATTGCAGTCTTGCATGCACACCGAACATTAACGTAAACGCCAACAGTAAGATATGTGCCAAATGCAGGTTTTACCTTTTCTTTATTTTGATCAACAGAAGGCAAGTAATGTAACCTTTGACAGTCGGAAAAATTATTGAAAACATTAAATTTAATTATTTAACAAGAAAGACTTACGCTTCAGTTGTCTGCTATGCATTGTAGAAGGAAACTATTATATTTAATAAAAACTAACGTTTTTAGAAAGCTTTTACATACGTGCCAATAGCTTTTGTAGTTCTTGTCTCGATAAAGAGTTTTGTTTTAAACGTCACCGCAGCCGTGCTGAAGCGCGGAATTTTTGGGATCCTCGATCACGCTTACGTGAGCTCAGCACGCTGTTTTACTTTTCTATCGAGGAAAAATGATGAAGCGAAGTAAGCAGACGAACCGAAATATCCACCCATGGATTGCTGTATATACGAGAACGTCGACGACTGCACGTAGTCCGGTATATTATTTGCTCGTCAAGGCGGACGAAGAACTGACGTCAACGGCGGTGCGTATCCGCGTGCCGATAATCAAATGGGTGAATCTTCAGGCTGAGCTTCGGGAAAGGAAGCAGAACAGGACCCCGTTGTCGCCTATCCCTTCCCCGGCTATAGAACCAGAGCCGCTGCCCGTTATCCCCGTTCCATCCCCACGACAGTGCAATCCAAACCCCGTTCCGGTCCGTCCTTCCATGGTCAATGAAATCCCTCTTAAACCTGCAGTATCTTCATGCTTCTACATGCGTCAACTCTGAACACTTAAAATTAAATGAAGAAATTATTTTTTTCGAAATACAATAATTAATACATATATATATATGTATATTAAATGATTTATTATTTAATTCTTAATGATACTTTCTAGAGGTTTAAGCATACGACCTACTATTGAACTTGGTTTCTATTATTGTAAGTGCCCATATCATAACGGACACATTGATCACTGGTCGCAGCATCACCGAAATTGGAGTTTGCAAAATCGCGTCACCTTGACCGTAAAAAAACAATAAATTTAATAATAATAATAATAATAATATTCGCTTTATTAAGGTCACTAGGACAACAACTTTCGGCATTAAATTTTAAAATAAACAAAAATTTTACAGATAGTGACGAGTATACGTAGAAACGGCAGAATAAGTTAAAAAGAATAAAAGAAGTAACACCGGGATAAATTTGCAAGACAGGCCAATTTAACCTACGAAGCATAAAAAGTTTGGCAAACGGGAAATGGCGGCCATTGAAAGGCCCTATCCAAAGGCCCTATTAAATATTGTCTAATTGTACATACAGTTAATCATTAAATATTCTTTTGTAAAAGCATGCTATTAATATATATATAAATGTATGTCAAAATTGCACTATGCATGGGTATAATATATCATATTGAATATAGCGCCAGGACTTCAAAAGAAAACGCTTACCACTGTTTCGTTTACTACTGAGTACGGTAATTTTACGTGGGGCTCAATTTAGTTTAATTATAAGATGCTGGGTCATAGTCGGATTCAAAATTAAATTGGCCGAGCAATTGTCAAATTGCTCAACAAGCTTGTTCGCGTGGTTACTTGGCAGAAACTTTACATCGATTACGAGAGGGAATTCGCTGATTCAAAAAAGTCATTACATTAAGAACCGAAGGATTTATTTAATGGAAAAAACGTTAATAGGTAACAAATGCTTTTGGAAACATTATCAAGACTTGCCCACCAAATCAAGCATTGTTTTAACGAGCCAGTCTCAAACGTTCTCCATCCCAGCAGGATATGCTACAATTAGAACAAAATTTAAAATCCTGCGTAAATTTGATTAATTTTTAATCTGAAATGTCATCGACTGCCAGTAATGTCAGTCCAGGCTGTCCAACAGTAGCCGCCAAGCAGTGTGTGTTGACTTGACTGAACCTGAGACATCAGCGCACCGCCACATTCTGTTTTTCCGTGCTACCCCCTCTCTGTCCTGTAGCCAGAATATCGGAGTAACTTCAAGAGTTTGAGTTAACGTGCACTTCGTCTGGACATAGAACTGGGGCGCCTTTTTTGTTTCATATTACCTAATGGCATTAATCCAACTCGCATTTCTAAAGGATCTGTTGAAACAAAATCCATTCAAAAATAAAGCAGGAAAATCCGAAGGCGCCGGCTTTTATAACCCACCTTGCCGACCTCGTGCCACTCCACACAAAAGAATCATATACCGGTGGGTTGCATCGGAAGCCGTTGAGACCAGTCGTGCATGTAAAGAAAATTATGTTTTTGAATTTAAACTTCGATTTCTGAATCCAGCTGCCTTTCACTAAACTTATCGTGTTTCAGTGTCACTTAAAACCACAAAGGCTTTCGTTGTCTGAGATGATCTATTAAGGCGGATTCCTCACGGAAAATGAAGGGATATTTATCACCTGACTTTCTCGTCTATCTAACTCCGGGCATGATATATTCGCCAATAACGTGGTTCAGTACCAAGAAAACTTAATGACATAAGCGTGTAACAGGGATTACGAATGAGAACGCAAACCAAAGTATAATCCAGATTGTTCTCTTGTTTTTATAATACAAAGGCAAAACGTTAAGTCGGCGATCGCGCATTCGTAGGCGGAAATCGGATCGTGTTTGCTTAAACGAAAGAGGGCATTTAAGGTCACTAAGAATTCACGGTTTAATCGATCTCCGAAGTTTGCATTCGATGTTTGAGCCATTTGCCATTTCCGAAGCTTCATACCTTTAATGCAACACATTTGCTGTTAACAAAAGGCTTTGAAAAACGAAATATATATTTAAAAAAATTACATTATTACCAATTTTTTAAAAGGTTTTGTTTAAAAAGAATATGTAAGAATGCGGGAATGCTTCGCATTTATAAATATCGCTCGCCGAGATGCTATTTTCTGAATTCCGTATATGCGTTATTCTATGAATACATTCAATTTTAAAAAAAACACGTTTTATCGTATGCAATTAATATGCCCACAATACAATTGAACACTGTGTTAGAGTGCGGGAAAACTGCAGGAGAGAGAAATTTAACGCGCGTTGATGAGGGACAGATAGTTACGGAGTTGGAAGGGCATGGTTGGATGGGAAGTAAGTGGGTGTAAGATATCAGCTTCAGTTCAAGAGAAGGGGCAGGAATGAGCGACGACTCTTCCTTGTTCGGAGGCCCCGTTCTGACGCTCTGCCAATAAAATCACCGTTTCGGTCGCCAATTCGGGGACTTGCGCCGCTAATGACATTTCTTTAGTTTCCCGTACGTCAATACTAAGAGAAGTCGGTCGACTTTCCTCCGCCGACGTTTCTTTCGTAACGGCCTTTTAAAACAGGATCGTTGTCGTCTTAGCCATAATTGGTTTCTTCATTTTCTCGATATAAAAAGGAGAATGTGTTAGAGAGCTCACGTTAGCGTAATCGACGATCTCAAAAGTCCCCGTTTCGAACACGCCAAGTCCCGTTAAAACAAAGTTTTAATCGAGAGTAAAAAACCACAAAAGCCATAAGGATTTATTTGGAATAAAATAGGTTTTTTGCACACCACGTCCTCCTCAGAACCCGGATCTGGCATGTGACAGACGGAGATACTCCCTACTATACTATCACCGGATGCCTCGTGCGTTCTTGCGTTATCGTAGTTGCCGTTTTGGCCGTGCCCGATGGCTATCCGATATCCATACATAAGCAAAGCCTTTTGAAACAGGTGTTTAAAAGACGTTGCGGTTGTCTGTAAACGAAGCAAATACGTGCTAGTGGGGTATTTCTGGAGTCTGACAAGCTTAACCTCGATGGCCGGTACTGTTCAACTATTTAGGGGACTTTGTAATGAAACAACCCTGGACTATCGCGAAAGCGTAAACGATACTCGAAACCGTTCCCTCGGCGACCTGCAGTTCGCTGACGACAAGCTGGCCCCTACCTCACCAGAATCAAACCTTGTTTTAATTAGCCTATCTCTAACGTTCTCCAACGGAGCACGATATTTTACCATTGGAAAAAAATATATCCTGCGTACATTTAATAAATTGCATCTGAAGCGTGCCTGGCGATGGTTTGTTATAAAGAGCCATTTATTTCCTAAAAACACTAAAGGTGGACTATATAACTTCAGGTATGTACAGGTCATGATATTGAAACGTCCAGCCACCTTTCAACGCGTTTTATCGACAAATCGAGTTATTGGAATTCTCAAATTTGGCCAACGTCTGGAGCCCAACAGCCTTCTATAGTAAACTTTCCCGCCGTTGATCTCATAATTTAAACCTCTCTGAATGTTGACAACATACGAGTTTATTAAATTTCGATGTTTGGGTATTCGGGTCACCAACACATGACGATAAGCTGAGGTTCTAAAATTTTCCACGTCGTAGGAATACGTGAAGTGTGTTTTATTCAAAAGAAATGTGTCAGAAAGTAGTAGTCCTTGATCAACCGGCTTTATTGAGGTTACGAGGATTAAACTTGTCAGCATAAAACAAAACGGTATAACAAGTAATAGATATAACCATTGTCTTTTAATTCCTGATTCACCTGCTCCGGTTAAACTAAAAATGGGGAAAAATTAGGAATGACGGAATTGCGATATGCCGCCTTTCTTTCGGGCATTGCTTACGCATTGATCGAAGAGATTAACGCTTAGACATACTTGAAAAACTACGAGCAACGATTAGTGAACAACCATTGAAGCGGTGTTGAACAATCATCTCTAGAATGGAGAGCAAAGCAAGGCTACTAGAAAACGAGACTATTTTAAAAGCCTACGAAAGGTTAAAAATTAGGAACATTTCAGGCTTGGACAAACGTTTGGCATAGATACATTATATTCAATTGATTTCATAGGTTGAAGAGAAATTATACAAATTATTTTTATATTTCATTTTCCCTGAACATAAATTTATACTACGTCGATTTTTTAGGGTTGGCACGTGTTTCTGCCAAACCTTTAGCTCTATGAATTCAGGTATCCGCAAGAAATTATGTGTAAGCATTGGAAGCCAAATTTCTAGAACCAGCCGCTTTTTACTCAATCAAATTTTACAAATGAAAATTTGACTTCATTCGACCCGTCTAACCGACATAGTGGCCCACGACCTACGTCCATAACCGTTGAGTTTAATGTGAAGCGTGGTCTGTGATGATTTATTATACAGACCCGTTTGCACTGTGTAAGAGGATTAAATCTCGAAAGTAATCTGAAAGACACATTGTTTTATAAAGGAGAAAATAGTGGATTGAAAGTTAAAACATTGTTTGAAGGAGGTGGGAACGAGAAAATCCAGAGGTCCTTTGTTCTATGAACGTCATTGATTTATCCGAAAGAGGATAGTTTGTTTAAACTAAGATATTGTTTTAGGAAGGCGGCGGCAGGATTGATTGGTCATTCTGAAAAGTTCAAAAGGTCAGCAGGGATAGTAAGCGCTACGCCTTTAGGCAACTTTTCTATTTCTTTAATACTACCGCAGGGGATCTCAAAGCCACTCTACCAAATTATAAAAGACACCTCTGCAAATTCACCATCATTATCACATCCAAATACGTATGGACCGTACCAGTTCACCCCAACGTGTTTGCAATCTCCGTGGCTTTAAATCGGATACGAAGAGTTTAATAAATCTCAAAACGTACAAAATGTTTCGTTTTGACCGGTGTGTAGACAAATATTAAAGCATCATCAACAACTTGCCTGCTGGAAGAGTCCTTATATCAATCCTAAGCTCTTCACTGCACAGTCTTTTCGTATAATCTTCTGGTCTGTCACATGCCGTTAAAAAGAACACGTAGGAACTGTAAGCTTTCAGACCTTTTATGGTGCAGGTTCTGGCATACGAATTGACCTCGCATTTTTGAGGATTGTCTCCGTGTGTAGTGGCAAAGAAGCGTCTAATGCCAGTCATCTGAGTTGGGGCTGTCCATTTCAGTTGTATTTGACTATCGCTAATAGGAGTGCCGTGGATGTCGCTTGGAGCTAGTAGAGTATTTAAAGAAGAAAACGATCAGCTGTTAGCTTACAAATTCTTCAATTTTTCCCATCCGGTTGCAACCGAAGACCGAGATGTTCGAACAATAACCTTTTTAATATTTATAATCGTCGTGGGATCTGTTATTCTGATTTCAAGTCGCAAATTCCTCGCGATCTAAGAACTATTTATTGTATTCTCAAAACAATGGAGTGCATTTTATGAAACCCATAGCCGTGCGAACGTGTGTGTACTTTTTAGCAAGACAAATACTATCAATCTCTATCAAAAGCCGCCGATTCGATGCTTTTAGATTGTTGCATGATTCACATACTGTTAAACAATTGAAAAACTGCTCCGAGATGTGGGGAACTATTGAGGTATGCGCTGAGTAAAACAAACCTTGCGGCAACGTCCTCGAGGTTGCTCTTGAAGGAGAAGTACAGCGAGTGTTGTTTCGGAGTGAACGCTGGTCGCACAGCATCAGCGAAACATCGTATTCAGTGTATGCGACGAGGTCATCGATTGAGCAGAATGTTGCGTTTATGTTTCTTCCGTAGTATGTGCATGGTTGCAGGCCGTTTTTGTCAATTGTGTAAAATGGGTAGTTTAGGGTCGGCGTCACTGAAGAAATATGCTTGAATCGCTTTTTGGGAATGCCGTTAAGCCTGCTGGACCTGTGGGAATGAACATATATTGCCAAATGGATGATTTTCGTGGTGTATTGACTGTTTATTTTATTATAAAAAGTTCCTAATAGGTCTGTCTCATGACGCACACCCACACGACTAAGACGCTTAAAATACATAATTGTAATGCCTTTGCCAATACGACAGTTCAGTAACCGTTAGGCTGTTTTGGAAACCCAACCTAGAGGTCGAGTTTAAGGATTCTATCAAAAAGAAATTATCGGGTCGCTATTTAATTTATTCGTCCCATAGGTCTTCTGTAATACCCAAGCATGTTTACCGAAAGTAAATTCATGTTAAAACCGATAAGTGTAATACATGTATCAACTTCTTGCCTGCTAGAAGAGATCTCGTGTTTTTGGTAACCTCCTGACTGCAGCGTTTGACTCGAATTCCTTTACGTTTGTTACATGACTGTAGTGATACAACGTAGTCCGTGTAGGCGGCCAGGCCGGCAATGGTGCAGCTTCTGCTATTCTTATCCACCTCGCATGTTTGCGGATTGTTCCCGTTTGTCGTTGCAAAAAAGAGTCGGATACCACTCATTTGCGTCGGAGGTGTCCATGTCAATACTACTGTATTATCGTTTATGGGAGTGACTTCGACGTTTGTAGGGGCTAGTGATATAATAACATTAACGACGTTGATTTTTTTCACTGCAAGCAACCACATGTATAAGATTCTAAAGCAATTTACAAATATAACTCAGTTATTCGTTTTTGGAAAGTAAGGCCAGCGAATTCAATTGATTGGTAAATGATTTAATGATGTCTACTTATGCAGTTTCCAGTAATATTGCGGATATACACTCGAAATTGCAATTGATTCCATTGCCTGACCGAATAACAAACCGGTTTTCAGCATCTTTAATAATAATAATAATTGTGACTGCATCCACCTAGAATTGACAATAAAGTGTCTGCGTTCGAAATATATGGAGCGGTTCACGCGGCCACACGAAAATTCAACAATTGTGTAACGTCCGTAGGACTTACCCACTACAACAGCTTTACGACAATACCCCACACCTCATAACTTTCCCCCTAACAACGTCGCAATTCAACTTGTCCCACCCAGCGATCGCCATTTCATACAATACCTGCCGGGCTGCGTATCGCTCTCTAGAATGACGCGGAGGTTGCTTGGAAGTAGTTTTGACTTGATAGCAAGGTCGATAACGTTTGGCTGTGAAGACTTACGTCCACATAGAATCCGTTCTACATAAAGTATTGCATCATTTTGACTGTACATCAATCTAGAATATCATCCCTAACGAATGGCCTTCGGAAATCAGATTAGAATCAATTGTTGCCAATCGTGATCATCAATTTTTCACGTAACATTCTCTTCCTAGAAGATAAACGACCATTGTCGGGTACATTGCACATGTTACGGCGCCCCCGGGTTCACCGACGAGATGTAGGTAGCTGATGTACCATTAAACACAAAACAAACACAATGAAACCTCCTTGGAACTCAGACTCGTTGAATTACGAGAAGCACCGACCGGAATACTCCGAATTGCTAGTATTATAGTCGCACGCCGCTTGTCACAGTTAATTTGGTAACCTAGAAGTCCTGCCAAAGGTTAGCGAGGAATGTAAGCGCTACACCCGTGGATAACCTTACAATTGATTTGCTACTAACGCAGGGATCTCAAAGCCCCTCTACCCAATTATAAAAGAACTTCTGTGAAATCATTATTACATCCAAATACGTAAGGGCCGTACCATTTAACCCCAAAGTGTGTGTAATCTCCCTGGCTTTGAATCTGATACGAAGAGTTTCATCATGCCAACAAACTTACCAAAATGTATGTTTAAACCGGCGTGTAGACAAATATTATAGCAACTCACCTGCTGGAAGAGTCCTTATATTTTTCCAAAGCCTTCGACTGCACAGTCTTCCCATATCGGCCTCTGCTCTGTCACATGCCTGTAACAAGACCATGTATTCCGTGTAGGCTGTGAGGCCACTAATGGTGGAGTTTCTGGCTTCCAAATCGACATCGCATGTTTGAGGATTGAAATCGTTTGTAGTGGCAAAGAAGTGTCTTATGCCTGCAATCTGAGTTGGGGCTGTCCATGCCAGTTGTATTTGACTATCGCTAATAGGAGTCACGTAGATGTCGCTTGGAGCTAGTTGAGTATTAAAGGAAATGAAAGATCAGCTGTTAGCCAACATATTCCTCAATTATTCCCAGCCGGTTGCACACGTTCCACAACGTTTCAACAACTGGAACGTTGTAAACAAGTTTGCTTTATTATGCTACAAATAACTATTTTTTTAATAAACCAAACAATTAATCTGTTCGACAAACTATTTCTCAGGAATATTACGTTTTTGTTGGAACAAACTTTGACATGGTGTCCTGTAGAAAAAGGTAACGACATCTGAATGGTTTTAAAAACGGCATGTTGAATAGAAACAGTATACCCCATTAAACTCTACCTGCTGGGAGGGTCTTCGTGATACACGTATTCGGAGGATCGTGGCATGTTCTGCCAGTAGAATTCGTCTTCGCATCACACACCCACAGCGACACCTTGTAGTTGGTCATTGGGGTGAGATCGCTGATCGTACAACCTGTCCAATTCGAGGTTACCTCGCATGCTTTTGGGTCGGTTCCGTTTGTCGTTGCGAAGAAGTAATTAGCGGAAGTCGTCGTGTTAGTTGTCCATACCAATCTTATCTTGGTATCGCTAACAGGAGTCACTTGGAGGTCGGTTGCTGATATTTGTTTTATTATTAATGAAATGGAAGGAAGCTCCATTGATATCGTGGAACAGCTGTGATATTTTGTAACCTTATTCGCAAATTATGGCATTTCGCAAATCTAATTTCAAACAGAAATTGAGCATTCCGAAGATTATAACCTGAGGTCACGAATCCTGTCTGTGGTGTCTCGACAAAGTTTTTTAAGTACCAGACTTCATCCAGGCAACTTTAGACTTGCAACCATTTGCAAAATATACAAATTAATGATTAAAAGCCATTAATGCGAAGACATCCCGCTATAATTAATAAGATACAGGGCTTTCGGCAAATATCAGTAGTTACCTTCGAGCCTAAAGTCCGAGCTAAAACGAAGAAAATTGATAGTTGACGAGTTATAAAAAGAGTTTTTTTGAATAACATCTTACTGGTCAGCACGCTTCACTAGCATGCTGAAACCATTAAATTCTTCGCATAATCAAAGCTGACTAGTATCATTGGGTCCGTGTAGAAGTAGTGAATGATGACTGCAAAATTACTCTCTTCACTTGTCTGCATTGTTGTCTTTGCTGGAAATAATTTTATAACGCACACGGCTTCATTTGTTTACCGGATTGTGGGGGGGGGGTGGCTTGTTTGAGGCTGAACAGGAAAAGCGGCATCCCGGCAAGTTTAAACTTTTCTACAGCTCCACAAATCGAACGAATCGTCGTCAATTACGTCGACTCCATGTAATTAGTATTTGAAGGACAGCTTCCCTCCAAATAGCGTAGCCATCTGTTTGCCCCTTCATGTCTTATAACCTCTTCGGCAACTATGCATTACATCTCACGGAAGGTCGGGTGTCTGGCGTGGGTTTGTCTCTCTTGAGCGTTTGTGTCAAGAGAGAAACGCAATATCTTCAGACGCCAATAGTTAGCGGTAAACGCGTTAAGTAACTGAGTCGGTATGTCTCATTAACGTCTGTTTCATATCACAAAAAGAAAATGTTAGAATCGCCAATCGTAAAAAAGATTGGTCCATATTTACCCCTGAAATCTCCTGTTCTTTTTGTCGTGTAAATCTCGCTAAATCCCGGCATTTGAGCTCATTTACTTCTCAGCAATCCCACATTTACAAAAGAGAATTTTTTATTTTAAAACTTTAATAAGAATGACGTACGATTTAGTTGTCTGCAACGCATCAACGATGAACACTGAAAAATAGAATAAACACAAATAATAACAACAATAGAAACAATTGGCTTTTAAAAAGGAAAGAATATGTTAAATTTAAGATTATTACCAATTGTAAAGAGGTTTTGTTTAAACATATGTTCCTACGAAAACATTGCTCAACATGTTTATCATCCGAATTCAATTGTATTGTATGCATGTTAATTGCATATAATGAAACTTGCCTGTTGTAATTGTTAGTATCCATAGAATAACGGATATACGGAATCCAGTATGTAGCATCTCGAAAAGTGTTTTTTTTAAATACGCGTTACCTTATCAATCTTAATCCAAAGCGCCGATTCGATTTTTGGGGATTCAATTATAATTGATATCCTTTCAAATAACTGACAAACTGCTTTGAGATGTGGGGAACTATTTAGGTAAGCGTCGAGTAAAACAAACCTTGCGGCCGCGTCCTCGAGGTTGCCCTTGAAGAAGAAGTACAGAGAGTGCTGTTTTCGAGTGAAGGCTGGTCGCACAGCATCAGCGAAACATCGTATTCAGTAGATGCGACGAGGTCATCGATTGTGCAGTAGGTTGCTTTCATGGGTTTTCCGGAATATGTGCATGGTCTCGGGCCGTTTTTATCAATTGTGTAAAATGGGTTCTTAAGGGTCGGCGTCACCGAAGACGCCGTCCAAAGCAACAATATGCTTGAGTCGCTAATTGCCACTGTCGAAAAGCCTTCTGGGCTTGTGAAAACGAACAAAAATTGTCAACTGAATCATTTTCGTGGTGTCTTGCCTGCGTTTCTTTTTTTATAAACAGTGTCTCTAAGGTCGATCTTTTGACGCCAACCCACACGGCTCGGACGCAAAAGACAAATAATTGCAATGCTTCTGCCAATACGACAGCTCAGCGAACGTTGCGAACGTTCCAGGTTGGTAGGGGGCTAGTGAAGCAAAACATCGGTTCTGGAAACTGGATTTGATAACGCCACCTACTTTGATGCGTGGCGCTTGTCGTGATCCGATTAAGCATTTCCCAGGAATAACGTTGAATTATTTTAAAAAGTTGAATATAAACCATAACGTATGGCCTTCGTAAATAACACCTGAAAAGTTTAGATCCGCCTGTCTTATAATTTCACGTGCGTTTATTTCCTCCCAGAGGAGTATTGCAAAGGTAGCGGCATCCCAAGATCCGTCGAAAAGGGCGACGTTTCTGATGCAAAACCGAACAGTTAAACAAAACAGTGGCGCCTTTTTAATCAAGGACTATGCAGAACCTGAAAGACTTCAAATCGCCACGCACACGGCGCTTGGCAAGAATGTTTTTGTCACCCAACCTGGGTGTCGTGTTAAAGAATTCTAGAAAACATAACTTATCGGGTGACATTTAAATGTCTTAGTCCCTTAGGTAATCTGTAATACTCAAGCAACACGCTTAAAACTGCCGGTGACCTTCTTTAGTTTGCTTATATATGAAACGGAAGCACTCTTGACACCGTTGCTACGTTTTCGCACACATTCGACTCTTCACTTGATGCCGGAGCGAAATCCGTCAAGGGAGTTTTCATGAGCTTCTCGTCTGCTTTAAATACCATCTGACGGCCCCGCATTCCTTCTTAAACAATTTCAAATTGGCGTTAAAGAATGCTCGATTAATTGGCTTTAAAATTTGTTTTCTAATCGACGTAAACATGTAAGAGTCGGAAATGAAGCCTCCACCTCCGTCTCCTTTCCTTTTGTACTATAACACGTCTAGCCTTCGGTCACCTAACGATGTGACACAAAAAAATTACGCCGATAGCTTGACTTCCTGCAGTGAAACCTCCAATTCCCGCCATTCAAGTTAATCTTAGTGTAAATCTCTTCGACCAATGCGTAGGCTATACCGTTCAATACCCAAAAGAACGGAAGAATATTGAAAGTCGGTCACCCTTTATTTGTCCCGATTTTACGTTTCACCATAGCAGGAAATAAAAGACAATTTTCATATCTAATACTTGTTATGCTACCTTGTTTTATGCGGACAGTTTTGTAAATCCTGACCTCAATAAAGCCACTACAATTAAAAATATTATTATTCAACCACTAGGAAAAATCGTATTTTCTTCGTCAATACATAAAATTGACCATAATACCCCACACCCTGGATTTAAATCTGACACGAAGAGTTTGATAATGCAAAAAAAAATTGTTTTAACCGGCGTGAAGACACATATACAAACAAAATCGACTACTTGCCTGCCGGAAGAGTCTTGATATTTTCCGTAAGATCGTGACTGCACAGTCTACCCATATCGGCCTCAGCTCTGTCACATGCGCTTAAATAGATCACGTAGAACTTGTAGGCTCTCAGGCCTTTTATGGTGCAGGTTCTTACGTCCGAATCGACCTCGCATGTTTGAGGTGATTGCTAACTCTTATTATTAATTGTGTTTTACTATATTAACGTATATCGTACGTTACACTTTTGAATACGCCATTGTATGCTCTCAGGCCTTTTATGGAGCAGGTTCTGACATCCGAATTGACCTCGCATGTTTGAGGATTGTCTCCGTATGTAGTGGCAAAGAAGCGTTGAATGCCAGTCATCTGAGTTGGGGCTGTCCATGTCAGTTGTATTTGACTATCGCTTATATGAGTGACCCGGATGTCGCTTGGAGCTAGTGGAGTATTTAACGAAATGAAAGATCAGCTGTTAGCCCACATTTTCTTCAATTTTACCCAGCCGGTTGCCACCGAAGACCGAGGGTTTCGAACAAAGAACCGTTTTAATATCTTTAATGGTTTTGGGAGCTGTTATTCTGATTTAAAGTCGCACCTCCCTCGCCGATGTAAGAACTATTTATTTCACGTTAATTAAAATTAAGTGCATTTTATGAAACCCATAATCGGATCATATCTATCGTGCGCACGTGTGTGTGGCCCTTAGCTAGACAAGTACTATCAATCTCTATCCTAAGCGGCCGATTTGATACTTGGGGATTGTCATATGATTGACATCCTGTTAAAAAACTGATTAACTGCTCTGAGATGTGGGGCACTTTTGTGCTTAGCGTCCAGTAAAAACATACGTTGCGTCTTTGTCCTCGAGGTTGCTCTTGAAGGAGAAGTACAGAGAGTGTTGTTTTCGACTGAAGGCTGGTCGCACAGCATCAGCGAAACATCGTATTCAGTGTATTCGACGAGGTCATCGATTGTGCAGTAGGTTGCTTTTATGGTTCTTCCGTAATATGTGCATGGTTGCGGGCCGTTTTTGTCAATTGTGTAAAATGGGTAGCTTAGGGTCGGCGTCACTGAAGAGACCGTCCACTTCAAAAATAGGCTTGAATCGCTTTCGGGGAATGTCGTAAAGCCTGCTGGACCTGTGTGAATGAACATAGACTGCCAACTGAATGTTTTTCGTCGTGTCTTAACTGGGTTTATTATTCCGTCCATTGACGCACACCCACACGGCTCGGACGCAAAAGACAAATAATTGCAATGCCCTTGCCAATACGTCAGCCCAGCGAACGTTCCAGGTTCATAGGAGGCTAGTAAAGCTAAACATCGTTTGTGGAAACTGTATTAGATTACGCTACGTACAATGTAGCTTGGAACTTGTCGTGATCCGATTAAGCAATTCCCAGGAATTTATATTGCATTTAACGTTGAATTATTTTAAATAATAGAATATAACCCATAACGTTTGGTTTTCGTAAATAACACTCAAATTGTTTAGATTTCGCCTATCTTATCATTTCACGTCCAA
>JAPUBX010001611.1:0-33680 GCA_028672205.1 Proteocephalus fallax | reverse complement strand
TGTAGCCATTACATTCATACGGTTTGAACTTCAAGCGCAGGCCAGAGATTAAACATGTTTATTTAATCTTTGAAATTTCAAAATATGGGGATCGATTTCTCCTATCTTAAGTTTTGAGTTCGAATTAATAATAATTTCAGTCACACTCTGTGGGAAATAAGGATTTTATTTTGAAATTGTTTCAAAACGTATGCGTCATTTGGTGATAATGCCTCTATTGCGTCTTAGCAGTTCCACACAGATTTACAATAATAATTATAGTTATAGTTATAATATATTGTCACATTTTTCTTCCGAAATATTGTTTTTCTCTTATCACTATAGATAAACATGTTTGACGCTATCGTTAATGGAAGATATATTATGTCAAATAATTCGCGAACAATCCTTTTTCCCTTTTAAAATAAATAAGGAGGTAATTTTTTTTACAGCAAGATATAGCTGATTCCGAGCAATTGGAATTTTACGACATTTCTATTTCGCTTTTGCTACTTTCATCAATTTTTGAACACTATGAACTCGGTACGAAACATCGCTATTCAATAGCTTTGATAGTTTTATTGTTGTGGTACTACAATGTGTTTCTACTATAGATATGTGTTTCAACTAAAGATCAAAAAAATAATGTAGCAGAGAACATTCCACTTGATCAAGCAACATGCCTTACATACTTGGAATTCAATCCATATTTGAATTACAACGCAGTCGTAATGGAACTGTTAAATTCTTCATAAATATTATTTGTGTTTCACATTCGACAATTCCGACGCATCATAAAGGCCAAATTACTTTGTAAACTATTAATACCAAGAATTAAAAAGTTATAAGAAATCTCTTGCAATCTACGACAATCACCAAGTCTTTTGTCTCAATTTAAATTGCTGTTTCTTTCAAGTAACTCATAAACTCAAGTTTTCGTCACCGAATCGCATCCTGCGAGCCTCAAAGTTGTCGCCCTATAGTCAACTGTTTCTCCCTTGTATGATAGTTGCTTTCGGAAAAGTATTCAGAATAATTGGAGTCATGCACATTGATCTCCAGAGAGAGCGCTGTGTTTTGTAAAGGTTGCGATCACTCTTACGAGGCGTGATTAACATCAGTTTAGTAAATCCCCGGCGCACGTAAACATGAATAAAAAGGCAACAAATGTCTTGATTGGATAAGGCGAGTGCCTCTAGCAGCATAATAGAAGCAATTTGGGTGACTGCACTCAAACACATGATTTCCATTGTACTGTTCATTTACATAGGATTGGGTGATGCTTGTACTTCGAGAGCATTTAACATCAAGCAGCGTATGGAAGTCGTGTTTGATTTTCATGAAACAGTTAAATTGTCGTCTGGTGAACACGTACGCATAGAATCTTTAAAAAGACCAGCTTTTTGCCAATGTACTCTTTCAAATCAAACGAACACGAAGTGCGCTTGCAAGGCATCATTCCTCCGATTCGTCCACTTAAAACCGGTAAGTATCCTCATTCTTTACTCACTTTTTATATTTTAGATCAACTTGAAGGATACCATAGATTGGATCGAATTATATAATTCGATGGGTTCCATCAGAAACCTTCACTGAGGTTCATAACTTACAAGTGAACATTTGGCTAAACAGCAGGAGATGCGGTGTCGATATGGAATTCTATCTCAGTGGGCAGAACCACGACGAAACAAAACCGAAGTTCATTCGCGATTTCTTGTTCAATTACTTCAAAGTCGTTTGCCCTTCAGCACGCTGGATGAAAATATTTTAGAGGAAGAGAACGCTTCTGTATAATGCGGTTTTCTGTTGGTGATTAAGCACTGCTTAAAATAAAATTTTGTTCATAACGTATTCATTAGTAATGTGTAGTTGAGGATAAGTAGTCCTGAGTTCGTGACATGATCAAGAGGTTGGAAGAGCTCTACTTTTTTGCGTACGCTTCGAACGTGGTAAACCCGAGCAATTGAGAACTTTCCGTAATGTCTAATGAAAATAGTAAACGAGCATGCATTTTAAGGAAAACGGTAGCAATTGTAATCTTGACGAGAAAGATGAGAAGGAAAGCTTTAAACGTCAAGTAAGGATACCGTTGCGGACGATTTTTGAAGAACCGTTCTTTTCCTGTACTTTCCTGTAATTTAAATAATTTACTTTATTTATTCCTGCAACGGGTCAACAAAAACTCCGTTTAAATATCACCACTTTCACCATCCTTGAACCTCCTTCAAATATCACCACTTTTCACCATCCTTGGAACCATCCTTCGACGGAATTTCACGAACTTGCCTCTGTTACCCTAATTGACCACTGAAATCGCCTTTATTATTGTCTTTCTGGCTATTTATCGCTTAGACCAAATGCGACAACGGCTATACCGTTGAAATCAACAAGAACCACATCTAATCGTAATTCTTTTGGTCTCCAATTTTAGTTTGAGCAGATTATTTGAACTGCGAGACGATTTGACAGTGAAGGTTTTTTTGGGACTGTTGTATCCCGTCATCGGTGCTTCATTTTGTGACGAGAGAGAGCAACCACCGCCCAGGAAGATAAAGAGAATAACTGATGTGAAAAATCATATTACGGGCGGTAAACAAGCCTGTTATGCATGGTACGTATGGATGAACCATTAAGAGAGAGTAGAGGCCCAGTGGACTAAAATGTAACCAATGAGGGAATGTGTCGAATGAATCTCTCAAACAGCTAGTGTCGGTTTATGCGGGTGGCCTGACAGGAATGCGTCACACAAGCGCCAACATTATGGCATGTGTAGATTGACGAAACAGGGTCAGGCCACGCATAAATGCTTAAATGTTTTATCCTCGCGATAAAAATCAACAATTTTTATTATGAAAAATGCTGTCCCCCAATGGCGTGGCTCTCCTTGCCGTACAGTTTCTTTCAGGTTGTCACCATCCAAATGGAGGACAGCAAGTACGTCCCACGTTTTCCCAAACGTATTCTTACTCAATCAGTTATCATTATAGTAACGGTCGAATTGACGAGTCAAAGTATCTGGAAGCCCCCGATGAAACTCGCTTGGGGACGCCGAAACAATGTTCTTTTGTGTCTACATGCTCGGCCGCACCAAGGTAGAGAACGAATCACTTCCAGAATTCTGGGACATCCCTAAGCAGATGTCAACCTCCTAATTTTCGAAGAGTCTGGTATTTACAAGAAAACGATTCGCATGATAGAAGTTTTTTATACAAACAAGAGGGCGTTTGATCACATTTTCGTTATTTAAATCGACATGGGTTGTCGGTTCATGCGTCGTTTGCTGACTCGCGAAAGGTGATGTTAAATTGCAACAGAAGTCTCCATGTGAGATGAAACCAACGCAACTTATAAGGTTCAGCGTCTGCAAAACCGCGAAGAGTGAAAAGCGAATTCGACGCTCCCAGGCTCAAGAAATATTCTTCTCCTAAATTAGTTCAACAATCGAAATGCAATGCATTATACGATTTTCTGTGTAAAAGGGACAAAACACCCGAACCATTTTCTCACAGATTCATTATTTTCGGTTGGTCGAAGCAGTGTCGAGGCGGTTGATAATTCACAAGGAAAACACTGCGTAGCACATGAATCGAAGGCAAAAAACAATCGGCACATAAAATAGATTGGTTCTCAACCCGACCTAATGAGTTTGCTTTATACAAACCCGTACAACAGTCAACAATCGTTTTTGTATGTAACCTTTAGATGAAATTGCTGCATTCCACAATATCGGTTAGACTGAGGGTCTTGTCGTTGAAGAAATGGATTGTAATCCAGACAGTGACGACGAGACGTCTGAATGAGCGGGTGCAGCCTACTGTAGCGATACCCATTCGCTTAGCTGTCTCGATATCGAAGCGGTCCTTCCTTGACAAAACAAGGGTAGCGGTTTATCGTAAATTCAACGACGACCACGATGATTGCCATTGTTTACTCACCCTGTAGTCTCCGTTGCGCCATTTACACCAGTCGCCAAAGTTGATGGAAGATGCATTCTGATTGCCATATGGATAGGACAGCAAGCCGATAGCTTCTGATAGGGTTTGCCGAAGGCCAACTTGTGGGGAAGTCATCTTCGAATAATAACAGCGCATCGGCATTGCGCCAATTGGTAAATTGGCTTCAAATGGCTTTTTAATACCAATATCCCGTTATTCTTGATTCGAGAACATCAGTAGCCGTCTTTAAAGTTCGAGTTCTTTTCTAACTCAAATTAAACACCAATTTTGTTTAATAGACGATCATCATTTGTCTGTTGATATAGATGTTTAGTAGGTCGGTAGTTGATGAGCGATAAATTATATATTGCAAATTTGCACCTATTGTGCTAGCTTAAACTTTTCGATTAAGATGGATAAAAGTTTAATTGCGATGAAATGTTATATAATATCGTCATAATCCAAATTAATGAATTCAATTTCAAATATCTGGTTTCTTTTTTGCCTCGGTTTCAACGCAACACGTTCCGCATCTTAAGCCAATTAATGAATTCGATAATCACCTCTCAGTTCTAAATCAGTTTAATAATTTCGAAAGCTTGTTAGATGCGTGTAGCCATGGCTGGGAAAGTGAATTCTACGCTTTAGTCAATGTCGGCCAGTAGGAATCACCTATATAACAGTCAAAGAACAAGGAATATGGGGTGTTGTGTTTATAATTGTAGTGGAATTAGTTAAAAGAAAAGCAATAAGCGCTCGCCCGTGTTGCACACTGCAGATATTGGTCGTGTTTGAAGAGGCGTAGGAACAATTTAAAGGCAACCTCATTGAACATGTAAAAATCACCATCTTCAACCAATTTGAAGTCCCAGAACACCCCACTGTTGCTAGAATGCTTTTATTTGTGTTTAAAAGAAAACTTTAACGGGTAATTTGAAAGTTTATATAAGTTCCTCAGATTTATAGAAGAGGTGCCTCATTATGAATTTGAAACATTCGAAATTCTAATATTAAATGGTCTTTTGGAACCATTGGCTGGCCTCATAAAATGCATCACAGCAACTCAAATGTTGTATGTCAAAATCCTTCTTCTTATTCGCTAGGGTTCAAGGCTATAAATTGAAATATTTATGTAAAATATTACAAAAACAAAATACCCATCAAGTATTTTTTTCACACTGAATCATGATATTCATGAAGGGGTCCATTTTCATGCAATATTATAGTTCTTAGATATCCGCCTATAAAACATGAAACAAAATGAATGAATATCATTAATTCGATTTGATCAATAAAGAGGGACTAGCGTGTCGGTAGATGACAACAATCTTTTTTATTGAGCTTATTCCGCGCGTATCAAAAACGTAACTTTGATGTCTATGCGACTGGATTTCGTTTTGCTTTACAGAGCCGCAGAAGTCCCTATCGACAAGAGGAAGACAAAACCCTTTTGTATCAACAGATTGAACAAAATTAAATCGAAGGAAGTATTTGCACCGATTTCTTTAACCGTCACACATTTAGGTGCCAGCAGGCTACACATCAAGGTAAATAAACCAATATTGTTAATGCGCTTTTTTTCTTCTTTGACATCGAAGCCATCGAAATGCGTCATTCCGGTGAACTTTTTTATGTTGACCAATGACCAAAGCGAAGAAAGAGGACATTAAGCCAATCGTCGTCATAGAAACTTTGGTGAAAGCCCTACCAAATGGAAGTTACCATCTCTGTCAATGAAAATGCTTTGCAGATCCAGTTTCTTGTGCCATTCCGGAATCGTCGTGTTCTAAAAGTAACAGCAACCGATTATGGGAATGCACTCACATGGAAACGCTACCTTAATAGCGACCGGGAATTGAAGTGCATAATTTAAGCTGGGTTATTCAACTTGCTGTCTAAACTCGCTTTATCAAATGTATTTAAATTAAACGAACAACTTAAGAATAACATAAACTTTTTAGGCTAGGAGAGATACTCAACGCGTTTTGAATCATCACCGTCCAACGAAAATCTAAGGCAATCGTTGAGCAAGCCAAAACTAAAAATGTCTTGAACCAATTACACGGACGTTTGACCTGCGAAAACTATGATTGCCAGGCTACCCGCTGGGAATGCAAATATACTGGCAGCCCATCTTGAGTCCAGAATCCCAGTTACAGGGGTTAATTGAGGTGTGTTGTGCCGGGTGAAAATTGCTGTTTCGTAAAATGTCTTCTCTCTGCCAAAGGCACACATAATCAGGTGGATCAAGGAATGATGAAATAATGGCAGATGTTTCGTTTATTTGGTGTTCTGTTGCTTACATCGTTTAGTATCATTGGGAACAGGATAAAAGTTGATCGCAGTTAATAAGCCTCTTCGTGCTCTATGACCTCAAACACATCGCAATTTTAAATCGAAACTGACAATGTCCCTCTCGGTTTTTTATTGCGTGAAGGGTAAGAGGCACCTGGTTTCTTGAGAAATCAAACATTTTCCCACTGGAACCCTATGCCGGGCATTTGAACTGAACGTGGAGGTGTCGAGCTTGCATTCGTGGAACAATTCGCATTTATTTGAGCATCAGTAGAACTCTTTCGATTGTGAACCTTTTTCGTAACACCATAAGGAAAAAAACGTTGTCGTTATTCGGGTAATCGTTCGGGAGTCTGATTTTCACACTATTTCATAGGTCTAACGAACCGAAATCAAATGCGTGGAGTTTCGACTTTAGCCCGAAGAGAAAACATTTGTCGGGCTTTTCACATTCCTACATCTACCTTGATATGCATGACCCTTGTCAGAAATGTTAACTTTTATTCGACAGTAAATTTTCCATGGAACAGTTCTGAAACAGGGTGTATTGTCCTTCGGAAACTGCAGCAACCGCATAGTTAGTCGTTAGTCAGAAAACCAATCAAATTCAACTGAATGTTACAAAATTACAAGAGTAATAGACAAATTGACGCAACTATGGACAATAAAAATATAATAAGACCTATGACAGTGAGCTTTTTTGTCAGATGTACAACCACCATTACATTAACGCGCATTGATAAGCGTTTTAGAATTCATTGACTTCTTGGTCGTGCGATAGTCAACCGCAGTCTTCCACCACTAATAAAGACAGCGGTAACAATACACACCCTGGAGTAATTGATATTTTTTGGTGCGGGGCCGTTGACGGCCATTACCATAAAAATAAATTATTTTGCTTTTTTTTAGAAAACTGTTCTTTAAAACTATCTACATCGATCTTTATACTGCATTTTGGAAGAAAAAAAATACATCGGAGAGAAACTGAACTTTGAACCACAAATCTCGTCACGAAGTTCGAATCCAAAATTTGTTTCCTCGACTTCCAAAAATGAAATTACTTCTACTTTGAGATAAACGAGACGCTTCAAAACTTTTCCTAAAGACAACCAGCGAACTTCGGTGTGGTAAAGCAGCGATATGAAGTCGGAATACATTGCATCACAGAGTTGTGCGAAAATTCTTGAATGAAACGGCCGAGACTTGATGAAGTTCACTACTTTAATAGCTGGATTCAAAACTGACTGAAATTTTTCCGGCAATGATCTGGACGCGAGGGCTTAACGCTGAATCATGAACGTATATCTATTTGAATTTAAATACAAGCTGATTTATAAGTTAGAAAAGAAATGTCGGAGATCAAAAACCCCAGCATTTTTGAATATTTTTCAAAATCTCGCGACACACCTGTGGTCTGTCTACAAGAAACCTTTCTTCGGGAATCAATCTGGATCACACATTTATGCCAGACAATTTCGAATGCTTTCGTCAAGACAGAGGGGTACGTTAAATCCAAAGGTGGTTGTGTCGCGAGTTGCATCAATCTCAGCTGGTCAAAATCGGAATGGAGAGATGTCGCTATAACACCGATTCCGAAACCGGCCAATGGTTCCGCCGGACCTGTGAAGTACAGACCTATCGCCAACTCATCCGTGTGGTTAAAAGCGATTGAGAAGCACCTCCTCTCTAAATTAGATGACGTGCTTAAAGCTGCAGATTACCCTCTTCAGTTTGCTTATAAATCAAATCGAAGCACTCTGGACGCCGTTGCTACGTTATCGCACACCCTCCACTCTTCACTTGATGCCGGAGCCAAAGCCGTCAAGGGAGTTTTCTTGGACTTCTCCTCTGCTTTCAACACTATCTCAATCGCTCCCGCATCCTATCTAAACTATGTGAGGATGGCGTTGAAGGATAGTTGATTAATTGGCTTCAAAACTATTTTTTCTAATCGACGTCAACACGTCAGAGTCGGAAATGAAGCCTCCATTACCTTGCCAAATAAATGCGGTGTACTACAAGGCGCAGTGCTATCTCCCTTCCTTTTCAACTATTTCACGTCGAGCCTTCGGTCCTCTAACGACGTGACACTAATAAAATACGCGAATGACTCGTGCAGAAACGTCGTATAGAATATTCTTCAAAGTACGGTACAATACTCAGCATAGTTAAACACAATTAATAGTAAAAGTTAGCAACCACCACATCCACCTGGGTGCATCAGCTTCGATTGCATGCGGTAGTCGACGGGCCGAAGTAGAGCTTGCGATCTTTGTTCTGGAACGAATGGAGTCGTATTTGCCGGATCAGCTGTGTTATACTACAAGGCGCAGTGCTATCTCCCTTCCTTTTCAACTATTTCACGTCGAACCTTCGGTCCCCTAACGACGTGACACTTATACAATACGCGAATGACTTGACCTTATGCCATGCATGCAAGACGGATAATGATTCCCAACAGCTCGGGCAGGCAGTCATTGAGGTACCCGAGTGGTCTTCAGAGAATGGTCTTTTGCTGAATGCATTAAAATGCATCTATATTACATTTTCCCTGACAGCCAATGTTGATACTCCCGAAATCCCTTCACTCCATAATTTCGCTTCGAGCTCAAAATCGAAATTTCGTCGGAGTTATTTTTAACAGTCGGTTATCATAGAGTGATCATGTGGATGCCGTCTTTGGTAAATGCCGTCGACTCTGCTTCCTTGTTCGTCGGTTCAGGAGAATTGGCTTAAGCTCTAGCCACATAAAAACATTTGTCCATACCTGTATAATTCCCCGCGTTGTATATTGTTCTCCAATAATTTTCTTCGGCCTTAAATGTTCTGACTTTTCAACCCTTCATAGACTTTTTAAAATAATCTCGTTTTCTAGTGGTCTGCCTATTCTCTCTATTCAAGAAATCATTGTTCAACGCCACTTCAATAACTGTTCACTAATCGCTGCTCGTATTTTAAGTGACCCCTCCCATCCCCTCTATCCCAGTTTATCTGAATGTAAATCTCTTCGACCAATGCGTAGACTATACCGTTCAATACCAACAAGAACAGCGGCATATCGCAATTCGGTCATTCCCTATTTGTCCCGATTTTTATTATCACCAGAGCAGGTGAAACAGGAACTAAAAGAAAATGTTCACATCTAATACTTGTCATATTGCCTATTTTTACTGCTGAAAGTTTTGGTCCTCGTGACCTCAATAAAGTTACTTCAATTATTATTATTATAAATGCACGTTGAGCCCCAATTCCATGGTCGTTGATCCCTTCAACCACGACCGTTGCGAGGTCACGTGCGACGAAGGTATGGATGTGGTGATTGCTAACTACAATAATTAATTGTGTTTTACTATACTAACGTATATTGTACGTTGCACTTTCGAATACGATTTCTCCTTGCTGCACGTGTCTTATTCCTTAAAGGTCTCGGTGGGCTATTCGAGTAGGACCGATATTACAGACAATTCGTCTATATTATATTCAGGGTAAATTAAACCCTCCATACAATACTATCACAACGACCAATAAAATTAAACACATTAATTGTACAAGTAATTGTCCATTATTAATGCGTTTTTTAAAGGCTTACACGAATACAAAACTTACCATTTAACCAGACCACCAGCTGAGGCTGAATATAGCGATAACACGATGAGACAAGCTCATGTTTGAAATAACATTTGCGGTGCAGTGACAAAAATCGACTCCTTCAAACCCTGAAGCAAATTTACCTTCACCACTTCAACTGCAATTCATTGGCATTGTGACGACCTTTTCGTCAGTGTTTTCTAAAGCAAGGTTACTTTTAGGTGACATGTTTATCCAACAGGCGAGGGAAGGAGTCGGTAATGTAGAAATAAGTATATGTGAATACGAAGAAGGGACACGGTTATCGTAACACGTAAGTATGACAATGGAGAGAATGGACCGGTAAGAATAAGGATTTCCGGAAGAAGATCTGCAACTCGCACGCTGTGTGGTGTGTAACGTCGTGGGCGTAGACCGGTGTGTCCAAAAGTCGCGCCCATCCTATAAGGTAAAGGTAGCATAGTAAAACAAGGGGCGTTACAGCATGCAACAACTAATCGTAAAGTGGCCCCGTTTCCAAGAGAAGAAGTCAGTGTGGTTTATTATTAACCAATAGGGCGTAAGGCAACCGTAAATATGCACACAAGCCACATTCTGTAACGTTTTACACAGCGGGAAAATCTATATTGCAAAATAGGTTTGCCTTTGAAACAATTGCAAGCCAAATTTCATTAATTAAAACGACTCTTGTTTTTCATTGTTCTTAATGCAAAGCTTCATATATTTTGACACTTTATTACAAATTCAAACCGTAAATAATCATTTACTAATGTGCTATCCCTATATTTAAGGCTACAGCTTATTTCGAATTGTGATTTGAAGTCTGTTTAGAGAGTCTGAGCTTCCGATGGTATATGCCGCTATCGCTTCCAAGGGAATAGGTCATCCACAGCTATTTTGTCTAAAAGTTTCGTTTTGAATACGGAATATGACGTGCAGACTACACTGATGAATGCCGAGACGTATAGTAATTCGATTTGTTAAAATTATTCGACATTGAAATCTTTCAATTTGCCTCCGATACGATTGGTATTTATGATTAGTCTAAACATGAGTAACATTAAATCTATTACATCCAAGTTTACCAAAAACGTTTAAATTCCCAGATAAGAGAAACGTCGAGATGATGGCTTGCTTGTTGAGGTGAGGTTGAGGAATTAACACTTAATCTAGAATAGAGGAATTGTCTGTATTACCGGTATAACTCAAATAGCAAACCGAGACTTTTAACGAATGAGAACTCGTGCAGCAACGTCGTATAGAATATTCTTAAAAGTACGGTACAATACTCAGCATAGTTAAACACAATTAATAGTTAAAGGTAGCAACCACCACATCCACCTAGGTGCAGCAGCTTCGATGGCATGCGGTAGTCGACCGGCCGAAGTAGAGCTTACGATCTTTGTTCTGGAACGGATGGAGTCGTATTAGCCGGATCAGCAGCTTCAGAAGGATCGGAATCAGTAGCATCGAGGATAGTAACCATAACAGTTCTAATTCTTCCATGAATAAGACCGCAAGACGGTCGAAAATCATTCTCTTTGAAAAAGGTTCCGATCCAAGGCATTGGAACGATGCGTTGAGTTTACGCACCTTGATAAGCAGATTAACAACCGTATTATACTCGACAAAACGTCGGAATAGCTCGGGTCTCACGTCATGATCATTTCTGCTGACACCATGAACAAAAATGTCATCTTGGTAAATTTAAATATCATAAAGGCCATCCAATATGTTATTAATGCAATCCTAGAAAATAGCCGATGCAATATTTATCCCAGAAAGTAGAAAGATGTAATTTAATAACCCAAAGGTTGCATTAATAACAGTAAGCAAACTGGATTTGTCATCAAGCGGAATCTGTACGTAGGAATTTTTTTAGTCGATTTTGGACAAGAAACATGACCCCTTGAATTTATAGAGGATGTCTTCAGGTTTCGGAGTAGTGCATGTCTTCTGTAACAATCGTCGATCGAGTGTAATCCATGGAGCTTTCATTGTCATGAAAACAGCAGTGTTTATTGTTTACGGTGTGTGGATGTTGAGGAGACGCTTTCACGAGCTGCGGATGACTTGAGGCCGCTGTACACCGAAGCGGCGGTCGTATCGAAGACAGTGCGTCGAACCAAACTTGAGAGAACTGCGAGGGTATCACATTTTATGCGAGAGACCCTGATGAAAGAAAAAGACGCAGCAAAGAATGCTTGTTTTGTTGCTCTTTGCCACTGAATAAACATTTTGAAGGATATCAAATTTTATGATTACACGGAGGCATATTTGTTATTTGAAAAAATCGTTTCATAGTTTGCAACATAACCAATTATCCTTTTAGCGATGCCACGTCGCCATGGGAGTTCATTAACCCTCCACCAATTAGAGGGGCAGTTCACGGATCATCGGCGGTGCAATTAGTCGATACTATTCTGTAGTTTTAAAACACGGCGGCTTTTGATAGCGCGTTCAGTTGGCAAATGGGTGTCTCCGTGTTTTGCTTCGTCTTTCTCTTCTGCAATGCCTGCCTCGCAACGTCTCGGAATAAAGAATTCACATTGGCCTCCACTTATACGAGCATTGCTATTATTTGGGATGCTGACATCGACACTGATCATATCCACAAAATATCGATATCAGCTACCACGCATCGTGAACTGCTTCAAATTATGAACCCCAAAAAAGTTACGAAAATCATCCACTTGACACCCTCAAGCGAGTTCAACGTCACGGTTAGCATACTTGACATTGCATTTGGGATGTCCAACGTGATTTTTGAAGAAAGTCGGACCATTCGGACCCTGGACTTTCGTAGGTTTTTTTATTTGGTATTTTATTCAACCATAGAATAACTTGCACGTTTGTTTAAATTTAGAATAGCTCATTTTAAAAGGGGTATCTTTCCAGAAGAACTTTTAATCTAGGGTGTGTTTATCATATTCAAAACGCGCTCGAAATGTGTTTTATTTT
Organism: Proteocephalus fallax; assembly: GCA_028672205.1. Classification (NCBI taxonomy): domain Eukaryota; kingdom Metazoa; phylum Platyhelminthes; class Cestoda; order Proteocephalidea; family Proteocephalidae; genus Proteocephalus; species Proteocephalus fallax. Next base: position 20,922 of record JAPUBX010001611.1, on the reverse strand, counting down.
TGAGGCCACATGCTTTTCCTCGAGTCACTCAAGTCTCACGAAAAGTGTTCGTTGGCTGTTTGAAAACTTCGTCGAGGATTGTTGTACGGCACGCAAAGAAGTCCAACGCGAATTGTTAAAAATACAAGAAAACGAACTTGTCCCTGTCCCAGTTGAGTCACTGATTAAGCCTTCACCACACAAAAGAACTGATTTCGTTGTTAACATCAACTTATCGACAACTGGTCCAGTTTACAGGAGTAAATGGTGCGTGTGGCTATTAGTAATTGATTGGCCGATGGGGCGTAAGGCAAGCAAATGCATGCATACAAGAGACATTCGTGAATCTGCAAAATGTTGGCACAATACTTAAGGGATATAAGAAATAATAAATAGCATTAATCGTTTTTCATTTTTCATGAATGCTAGGCTCCATAGAAAAATTAAAAGTTAAACAAGCGTCAGTTATAATCGCACAACAGGTTTATTAATTTGCTTTCCTTTTATTTATGTCTACAGCTGATTTAGGATTGCGACATGAAGTCTGTTCAAAGAATCTGCGGTTGCGGTGGAATATTCCGCCATCAATTTCGACGCAAGAATTACTCCATATCTTTGTAGTGTTTATTCTGCGTTCTAAAGAAGACGGGGTGAAACGAGCATCGGCACATGTCTGGGCGCTTCAAGCAACCGTTGAGGACATTCATTGGGGCACGGAATATGATGTGCATGTCAAGTTTATGAATGCCAAGTCTTACGGCGATTGGGGAAATCAACAAATCTCGAGCATTGAAGTGATTCAAATCGGCTCCCATTCGATTGGTATTTATGATTGGTCGAGGCTTTTATAAATACTGACGAAATACTGGGATTTCGTTACTTAAGTCTGTGTAATTTATCCTCTTTTGATGTTTCCAGCTTCGCTTTTGTCCATGACGATCAGATTTATACAATCGCATGTTAATTTATTGGAAGTATGGTGAAGCTGCTTTTTGAAGTGAAGTTTCATCTCAATCTTCGTGTGTATCGAAGCGTGTTTGTCGTGTCAGTCACTTGGTCTTGTAGATAGTAGCGTTTGTGGGAGTTAATAATGTATTTGCGCAGACGTGATTAAAGGACTTATATAGCCTTATCAAGAGGATAATGCTTCTGTTTCTGTAGATTAAAATGCTAAATGCTGTAATCTCAGCACCATGGTTTTTCATTAGTTTCAGAATGTCTGACAGATATATTTATATCAACTACGATAACAGAAATCAATTTTGAATGGAAGCCCATCATCTCCGTAACAAAATTAATAATAACGGAGGACACACGGACATATGTTTTCATTGTTACTGAAAACAGTCATCCCAAGTCGATACGGATCTCCACACTGACCCCCGACACATCTTTCGATGTTAAACTTTTAGGAAAAAAAATACAAAAAGGTGTCGAAAATGACACATTCGTCTTTTCAACGAGGGTTCGCACAAAAGCATCCGGTTTGTTTCTGAATTTGTAAACTTTCATGCTGAATAAGATGCTGATTCTACTGAAAGCTTGACGTCTCCTTTCAGCCCTTCGCTTCCAGTTTGTGAGTCTTAAAGACAAAATCGACGTTTCATGGAATTCAAAAAGAGAAATTCCAATCGATGTCTATGTAGTTTTCATTGTTTCGCTGCATAATGCATCACGTGTATTCTGGCAACCGGTGCAAGCAGGTCGTGCTATCCTCGACAAACTGCAACCCAATTGTACCTACAGCGTCGAGGTTCGTTCTGGAAAATACCTCTTGTCTGAAGATTTGCAGCGACTTACTCTGCACGGAGTTTACCATATCCGAACGCGTGAGTTTATTTTATGCCAGTTTTTGGGTTTCAATTAAATACAAATGCTCGAACTGCGTTTGAAAGTTCAGTAGAGAGTCTATAGCTAAACCAGGCTTTTTCGTGTTTCATTAGGGGCTTTTGGAATCGATTTGACAGCTGACCCAACTTCTATATCGCTTGCATGGGAGCCAACCAAATTCAAGGAAAATTTGCAAATCCTCTTGGAGACAGAGATAGTAACCTATTCGGCAATTTGTTATGCCGCTGTCGGGTTCAGACGAATGGGCAATCTTCCTCCGGACACAGACATAAACGTCACCATAAGAGGAACACTGCGCGATGTGGGAACCGACGGAGAAGAGCAGTACCATCAATTTGAGACTGTCCGGACAAAATCACAACGTACGCGATTACCGCCAATAAAAGAGACAAACATACGTATGCATAAAATTCAGGATCAAATTCATCGCCATTTAATTGGATCGAGAAAAGTGTTCTGGATTGATCGTTTTCCATATTGCACATATATTGTGTCCGTCTTCCTAAATGGCAACGACTCAAATAACAAAACAAATCAGGGTCTTCCAACTAGTGAAATAATACATTTAAATGCTCCATCGTTCGACATACATCCTCGTGTTTCATTAGGTGTTTTTTTGGGATCAATATCTCAACCGACCTCACTTCTATAACGCTTGCATGGGAGCCTACCAAATTCAAGGGAAATTTGCAAATCCTCTTGGAGACGAGGCTTATAGCGTACTTGAAAAAGTGTAATTCAGCAGATGGGTTCAAACGCATAGGTGATCTCCCTCCAGGCACAGACATCAATGCTACAATAAGAGGAACACTGCGTGATGTTGGAACCGACAGAGAAGAGGAGTACTATCAATTCGAGACGGTGCAGACAAAATTATTCGGTATGCCACGAATTTTTGCCGATGTGCTCACGATTATTGTTTACGATGGACACAAAATCGTATGTTTGTAACAAATCGTTGTCGTGATAACAAGTCATAACATGTGCTTAAATGTTTGTGTACCGGTTTTATTCTAGTGCTTGTGCTAGTGTCTGGCTAGTGTTGAGGTCCGGAATCTTTCAGCAGAAATTTTAAAGCGTGATGCTGTAGTGGCGAATATTAAGCGTTAAATGTATTATTTTCAAAAGCTTATCGAGTAAAATTCCCGAGTTTCTTCTGGGTGCGCCAAAGACAACCACTTAAAGCCGGAGACGTCAGAAGTCAGGATCAAATTCATCGCCATTAAATTGGATCGAGAAAAGTGTTCTGGATTGATCGTTTTCCATATTACACATATATTGTGTCCGTCTTCCTAAATGGCAACGACTCAAATAACAAAACAAATCAGGGTCTTCCAACTAGTGAAATAATACATTTAAATGCTCCATCGTTCGACATACATCCTCGTGTTTCATTAGGTGTTTTTTTTTGGATCAATATTTCAACCGACCTCACTTCTATAACGCTTGCATGGGAGCCAACCAAATTCAAGGGAAATTTGCAAATCCTCTTGGAGACGAGGCTTATAGCATACTGGAAAAAGTGTAATTCAGCAGATGGGTTCAAACGCATAGGTGATCTCCCTCCAGGCACAGACATCAATGCTACAATAAGAGGAACACTGCGTGATGTTGGAACCGACAGAGAAGAGGAGTACTATCAATTCGAGACGGTGCAGACAAAATTATTCGGTATGCCACGAATTTTTGCCGATGTGCTCACGATTATTGTTTACGATGGACACAAAATCGTATGTTTGTAACAAATCGTTGTCGTGATAACAAGTCATAACATGTGCTTAAATGTTTGTGTACCGGTTTTATTCTAGTGCTTGTGCTAGTGTCTGGCTAGTGTTGAGGTCCGGAATCTTTCAGCAGAAATTTTAAAGCGTGATGCTGTAGTGGCGAATATTTAGCGTTAAATGTATTATTTTTAAAAGCTTATCGAGTAAAATTCCCGAGTTTCTTCTGGGTGCGCCAAAGACAACCACTTAAAGCCGGAGACGTCAGAAGTCAAGCTGGGAGGTCAAAATGGAGACCAGATTCTAAGCAACTAAATTACTATGATCACATCTATGAGTCAGAAACTTCTACAGATGATGATTTTGAAGTATTAAAACACACATATACGAAATCCGATTTACTGGCATATTAACTGGCTCGTAACTCGTTGTTATATATGAAGGACCAACGTAACATGAATGCTCATGGTGTTTTCAGATACGACCAAGCTTGGTCTTTGGGGATTGGTGTATTCAGATAGCGCCTTGCTTCGCTGGAATCCGCTAACCTATCTTCCCTACAAAGACATCCTCAACCTGAGCATTATTGCTAAGGTCGTTAGCAGCAACACAACAAAGTTCTACTCCGATCTATTGGCGGTGGGTCACCGAGAGCTGAGTAAACTGCGACCAAACGAGACGTACCGCGTTGAATTCTGGTTGGGTCCCAATGTGTTTGCCGACGAAACGCTGTTGCTGAGAAGTCGTCTGTTTGCTTTTACCGTCATCACAACAGCACAAAAAGGTACCCCCGATTCAGAGTGTTTCTTTACTATCAAACTCCGACCAATGAATACCCAACCGGAATGAGACACATCTGATGAGTCACATCAGTGCGGAACCCTTCGGCTGTGTGGAGCCATCGTGTGCATTAGCGTGATATCGTCAACATTCTTTCTATAATTTTAGACCGACATCATGATTTCCTGATTTGGATATTTCAATGAAAATAATGAATTCGGATGCGGAACATGAACACTTTGGTGGATGGACATCTTCTGTATCACACATACTTTCGCAACACAATTACTTATTTAATCGAAATCGCGTGTTGTATAATTTAGCAGATGGGGCTTAAGGAGGCTTGGGGTGTGTGAAGTAGTGATTACTACCGATTGGCGATATGGCACGGCAAAGATGAAATAAAGGATGCTTACATGCTAAACGGTGACATGTTATCTGGATTTAATTTGAGCCAAATTGATTAAATCGTCCTCGAGGGGATTCTTGCTTCAAGAATTATAATTTAGATTACATCGGGTAATACTTAATTCGTCTTCCCAAATACCTAAGTCGGATTTATCGAAGCTCGAGTTACAAAGAGATGATTTTTAATAGACCCACTTAAACAGCCCATGTTACGTTTTGCAAAATGCGGACGTTATACTTTTATGATAAAGTCAAGACTTAGGTGTCGTGAATGAGATATTTCAAAATTCTATTAGGCTCGAATGAGAGCAAACCAAATTCATGTAAATTTCTACTATAATCTTGCAGACGGAGCTTACAGCAAACTGTACAAATTGTAATCCAGCTGCTGGGGTTAAACGAAAAGGCAATATCCCTTCAGGTCCAGAATTCAACGTTAGTATAAGAGGACCGTTAAGCGCAGCGGAAGGCAATGGAGAAACACAGTATCATCAGTTCGAGACTGCGCAGACAAAACCATTTAGTATGCGACGCAATTATGCCGATGTGTTCACGTTTGTAGCTTGGATATACGTAAAATGATGTCTGTGGAACTATTGATTTTCGTGCAAATATTGAACACTAGCAACTTCTACAACACGGTTCAACCTTGGGAGCCGTACATCGAGGTCAAGGTCTTGGTAGTTTCTTAGCCTAGCCACCATTCCTACCGACTCAGCGTTTCTTCAACGTTGGTCCAACACTAACATCCCAGCTGCGATGGATTATTCCAGGCGTGGGGACTCCGCAGGCCTCATCCCAAGCGCTTGGACGTGCGAGATGGTTACGCAATACGTTGGAATCGCAATGACTGCCATGAGCCCGGATGAATATTACGCGGAGCTCGTAGCAATGGGATAAGTGTGAAATATGATATATTATATGACAAACATTCTTGCTCACCCAAAACCCTCTTACTCTTCTTTTCATCTTAGACGAAACATCTACCATAAACACGTATATTTACAACAGATCTCCCCCATTACCTCTGGATTATGCTAGTATAACATGCTCAGTCAACTTATAGAAGGTTGCACATCTGCTGACGTGGGCTCAGTCATTTTGAGGTAGAATTAGACAAGAAACGTGGGAAACGCAATGACTGCCATGAGCCAAATTCAGACCCGCAATGTCGTGGACAGCCTTTTGAATTCCATGCACCCCGACACGGGTAACAGAATGATGGCTGCTGATGCTGGCAGATCTCCGTATTGTTGAAATCAGTGTGTTTAGCCAGCGTCTCGTGGACAAATCCCGTGGCAAATTATTCAGTCATCGCTCGTAACGTGGCCTAAAGACCGAATTCGTGTCCGCCTACGTGTGCTATCTTTTTTTAATATATGGTTTTAAAATAACGTTTTGGCAATTGTGTGGTCGGAGGACACGTTGTCTGGACGCGTCTTAAGTTTTGTTTGCAATATATGTTCATTGGTTGCTTGAGAGTGTAATTGATTAAGAGACATACTTGTAGATTGCACTGCGCCTTGTAGTACACCGCAGTTATTTGGCAAGGAGAAGGAGGCTTCATTTCTGACTCTGACATGTTGACGTCGATTAGAAAAATAGTTTTGAAGCCAATTAATAAACCATTCTTCAACGCGATATTCACATAGTTGAGAAAGGATGCAGGAGCGTGAGATGGTGTTGACGTTCAAGAAAACCCCCTTGACGGCAAGTAATTAAGAAATCGAGTCGAAAGTTTGCTTGGGTGAATTAATAGCTACAAAGGACGCCTTTTTTGAATCGATAGTGTTAAAACACCAATATCATCATCGCAGGCAGACACGCAGACGCGAATAACATAAACACTAATCTGATTGTTGCTGGATTTGCTAGCATTTTTCTGCCGTGCACAACCAATGAACAACCGAAATTTGGTTTCCAATGGCACCAATCACGCCAATCACTGAAGGGAAGGTGGGAGTAGTAAATTGGAAAAAAATAAATTAAAAGTATCGCATAATACGTATATACTATAAGTAAGGTCTGTAAAGCAAAAGGTTTATTTGTCTTTTTCAAATATCGCTATCCGGCAACGGAGAAAAAAACGGTCACATAAAAGAATATGGATTTAACACACCAAAATGTGTCCAAACAAGCCTCCAATGTGAAGAAAAGCTTCTATCCTACAAAATATGTGCTTTTAAAGTGTATATGTAGAAAATATAGTGCTTAAGGAAGCGGCCGGATGGTGCAGTGACCAGCATCATCGGTCGGTTGGTATTGGGGACGCCGCCACCCGAGGAACTTCATGGAACCCCCCCTGGAGCAGTTTAATCCGTCAAATTTGGATTTAAGAATTGGAATTGTCTCATGGAAGTCCCAATTAGACAAAACATAATTGCGTTAACAATAATATCGAGAAAACATTTCTTCTGATCGAATACCTTTAAAATGGGCCTGTCTTTTACATCGCCAATGGCTTAGTTTTTTATGTTAACTTGTTCTTCTGATATATGTTAAAGGTTTCGGTCCATAATATTGCATACTCGCATGCACCGGCAATAAAACTGATTAACTGGGCATCAATACAACCAGACGCATGGGGTTAACTGACACACAGAAAGTGTGGCAGGGACCAGATAGACTGACGTTTGGTTAAGTGCGCTTTGACTACCTATGTCGGTTTTCCTCGAGTGTTCAATAGACGCTATCTTAAAACTAAATCAATTTAGTAAAAAAAAGGTTTTCTCATTGCGATTGTTCGACGAAACGGTTTTTTTAATTCACCTTTCGCCGATAGTTTTATAAATCAAAACACAGTGATCTCAAACAAACTGAATTGAAATCCTTATTATTATTTTAATGATTAATTTCGGTTATATACGCCCTAGAGACAAAATTGCCCGTAATTGCGTTGACCTTTTGATAAAGGCTTGCTGGTTTTATACGTTTCAGTTTGATCAACACTTCATTATCGATGCCCGTTGTAGAATTTTGAAGAGAGAATTTACATTACCAATGACAGAAAATGTAATGATTTCGGGCGGTTTTTTTCTGCAAATGGGCCAAGACGACTGATACAAGTAAACACTAAATGGGGTTATTATTCCTAATATTGTGGCGAAATACATCGTTTCATCAGCGACATCATCAAAGATTCTGCAATTTTATTTTCTGGATTCTTTTTATCGTTTTGTCATTCATTGTTGAAGCGTAATGATGATGTAAATCACAGGCATCAGTATCGTTTTAATTGAGTTTCCAACTGTTTATTATCAAGTAAACGCACAATTATGACATCCAAATTATAAAGAGATTCACCATTATTTGCATCTCCTTAATAAATTATAACATTTAACTAGGTAGGTTCCGCCCTGACTAAATGATTTTTACCTGTGTAATCATATTTCGCATTAATCATTTTAAAGTCTACTTCTTCAATTTGAGTAGTGTTAAAGCTGACCATTTTGTTTTGTCGATTCGTGTTAGAATAACGATAGACGGGTTTCTTGTGCAATTACTTGAAACAAGGATGCATTCATACGTCGCACTGGTAGCTATCAGTTTGCGTTCAAGTTGGAATATGTGGTAAAACTTGTCAAAGCCGTGCGCTTGTCGTTTACTTCGTTTGTTCTAACAATTAGGAATCGTACTGAAAACCCAACATTAAAGTGTCCGATTCCATTTTTCATCAATTGAAACAGGCAACTCCTGCGAAATATAAGCGGTAGTTTGAATAACCATTAGCCAGCATTGAATATTTGCTATTGCAGAGATTACATTCATGCGGTTTGAACTTCAAGCGCAGGCCACAGATTAAACATGTTTATTTTAATCTTTGAAATTTCAAAATATGGGGATAAAGTTCTCCTATCTTAAGTTTTGAGTTCGAATAAATAATAATTTCAGTCACCATATGCGGGAATAAAGATTTTATTTTGAAATTTTTACAAAACGTATGCGTCATTTGGTGACAATGCCTCTATTACAGTTCCTCACAGATTGACAGAGTTATAATATATTCTCACAGGCAAATATTGGCGAAAACGGTATTGATAAAGTTTACCGTTTGCAGTTTATTCTTAATTCTTCTTCTCTTATCACTATAGATAAACATGTTTGACGCTATCGTTTATCGAACGATATATTCTGTCAAATAATTCGCGAACAATCTGTCTTAGCCGTTTAAATTAAATAAGGAGGTATTTTTGTGTTACAGCAAAATATAACTGATTCCGAGCAATTTTAATTTTGTATAAGACATTTATATTTCGGTTTTGCTACTTTCATCAATTTGTGAACACTATGAACTCACGAAACATAGGTATTTAATAGCTTTGATAGTTTCATTGTTGTGGTACCACTATGTGTTCTACTATACGGTGTGCCGGCTAAAAATCAAACCAATAATGCAGCAGATAACATTTCACTTGATCAAGCAAGACGCTGTACTTACATGGAATTCAATCCAGATTTGGATCACAACTTCTTCTTAAATATTATTTGTGTTTCGCATTTGACAATTCCGACGCATCATAAAGGCCAAATTACTTTTGTAAACTATTAATACCAATAATCAAAAAGTTATAAGAAATCTCCTGAAATCTACGACAATCACCAAGACTTTTGTCTCACTTTAAATAGCTGTTTCTTTGAAGTAACTCATAAATTCAAGTTTTCGTCATCGACTCGCATCGTGCGATCCTCAAAATTATCGTCTTATCGTCAACTTTTTCTCTATTTTAGAGCACTTAGTTACAAGTGCCCCTTGTATGATGGTTGCTTTCAGGAAAGTCTTCACAATAATTGGAGTCATGCACATTGATCTCGAGAGAGAGCGCTGTGTTTGGTAAAGGTTGCGATCACTCTCTCGAGGCGTGATCAACATCAGTTTAGTAAATCCCAGGCGCACGTAAACAGGAATCACAAGGCAACACATGTCTTGATTGGATAAGGCGAGTGCCTCTAGCAGCATAATAGGAGCAATTTGGGTGACTGCACTCACAAACATGATTTCCATTGTACTGTTCATTTACATAGGATTGGCTGCTGCGTGTACTTCGAGAGAATTAGTATGTATCCTCATTCTTTACTCACTTGTTACATATTAGATCAACTTGAATGATACCATATATTGGATCGATTATATAATTCGCTGGGTTCCATCAGAAACCTTCACTGAGGTTCATAACTTACAAGTGAACATTTGGCTAAACAGCAGGAGTTGCGGTGTCGATATGGAATTAATTCTTGGTTGGCAGAACCACGACGAAACAAAACCGAAGTTTATTCGCGATTTCTTGTTGAATTACTTCAAAGTCGTTTGCCCTACAGCACGCTGGATGAAAATATTTTAGAGGAAGAGAAAACTTCTGTAAAATGCGGTTTTCTGTTGGTGATCAAGCACTGCTTAAAATGAACAAGATTTTATTTTAAGCAGTGCTTAATCACAAACAGAAAACCGCATTATAAAGACGTTTTTTCTTCCTCTAATCGATTTGCATCCAGCGTTCTGAAGGGCAAACGACTTTGAAGTAATTGAACAAGAAATCGCGATTTGGTTTAGGAAAACAAATGAATCGTTTCGCATTTTTAATTCGATAATGTCAGGAAGAAAAAAACAACCATTGATATTGACGGGTAGCTAATATTTTAAAAACAAAGAACGCGTTCACTTCCCAAATCAGCCGCAGTCTTCCACTACTAAAAACAGCGGAAACAATACACATCCCTTTAAATCATACAAATATGGCCTTGTAGAACTCCCGTTTGTAGATATTTGAAACTTATTGGCTATAATGGCAAGGTTCTCGAGAAACCCATCGAACCAGGTGAGTATTGTTTTCCAATTTCACAATAAAGTGAACCCCTTGGTACGTCAATCTGAGATTGCATATTTACTTATAGCTGAAATGTGTAGAGGCTTCCAACAAAGCACTAGTGTGTGTGAACGAAACGGGAGTCTGGTTCCGACAAGGATCCTTATTGATAACTTGACCAAGGTCGTTGCCAGTATTATCGCCACCAAAGTGTTACACAATTCGAGTCACACAAATGAATATTTTTTCGTCGTACAGAGTCTGGAACCGGCGGATTGCGGAGACGTCGAATACGCCGGTAAGAAGTGTTGAAGTTGTTTTCTGGTTTCCATGCGTCCATAACGAATTCTGAACTTTTCACTTTAGATACGCGTTATAGAGTTGAATTGGGAGACTGCATCCAACCCAAAACCTTCGAATTCAAGAGTTATGAAGGCGAGCTCTTCCGAGTGACATTAACCACGGCGTAGAAAAAAGGCGCTCACTTAATTTAGTTGTAGAAATTATTAAACCTTTGTTAGTCGAGGTTTCATTTGTTTCTTTTGCTTGGGGGCTGCCTCGTTTTATGTAGTTAAATGCATCAGTTTGAGTAGTCAAGGTTGTTTTATAGATGATGTATGTCTTATTCATAGTGGTTGTTGTAGTCGTTGTTGTAGCGATTTTAATTTCCTGCGATCTCGAGTATTGCTACTAAGACAAATTCAATAATTGTGATCACCATAAGTACTGCTGCAGTTGCTGCTTCGACATTAACTAATTCCTTTACGTCTACAACGGTGTCCACCAGTGATGCTCAGATAAATGCGAATTGTTCCACTTATGCAAGCTCGACACCTCAACGTTCAGTTCCAATGCGCGGCATAGGGTTCCTGCACCAAACACCTCAATTAACCCATTTAAATGGGATTCTGGACTACAGGAGGAGCTGCCAGTTGATATGCATTCCCAGCGGGTTGCCTGGCAATCATCAATTTCGCAGGTCAAACGTCCGTGTTATTGGAGCAAGAGGTATTCGTGTGGGCTTTCACAACGATTGCCTTGGATTTCCGTTGCACGGTGATGATTGGAAAAGCGTTTTGTATCATTCCTAGCCTAAAACGCTATTGGTATTCTGAAGTCGTAGGAATACATGGACATCAAAATTACGTTTTTGATACGCAACAAACAAGTCTTAAACGCTTATTTTATTCTTAAGTGGTTCGCCGAATGTAACGACATTTTATAAAGCCAGTTGAGATAGCAAGTTGAATAAGCCAGCTAAAATTGTTGTGTGTTACTTTAATTCCCGGTCGCTATAAAGGTAGTGATTCCATCTCAGTGCATTCCCGCAATCGATTGATGTTACGATTGGCTTAATGTCCTCTGTCTTCGCTTAGGTCATTTGTCAACCATCAACATAAAGGTTTGTCCTACTCCACATTAAAATTCACCAGAATGACGTATTATTACGGCTTCGATGTCGAAGAAGAAAAAAGCGCCTAAACAATATTGGTTTATTTACTTTGGTTTAGAGCCAAGTGGAACCTAAATGTTGGATTTTTAAAAAAATAGGTGTTTCAGTCGTTCATGATGACGAGTATGGCCTTCCGCATACGTAAATCTGCTCTCGTTGAGTGCCTTTATGCGTGAAGCGCCGGTAGAACCATCCACCCCGTCTTCGCAGATCGTTTTCGCCAAATTTTCACCGGAGTCAGCGGATCGTATGAGCCATTAAAACGTGGGCGCTCCGCGTCGGGCAATAACTTTGTTCTGGTCTCGCTTTCAACGACTGCCTCTTCAGACCGGGCCATCGGTTCCAGGTGAATCCGTATTGGCCTGTGCTGATCCTTCCGTGGGCTCCTCGCCATTCGACGGGTGCTCTTTCCCTCTACTTCATGAGTACGGCTTTGACGGAAGTGTCTGAGGCGTCAGTGTAGATCGTTAAATCCGTTTCGAAGTCAGTCAGTGCGAGTATCGAGGAGTTCCTTACTATACTCTTGAGCTTTTCAAAGGCTTCCTGTTGCTCCTTGCTCCACACAAAAACGTTCTTCCTCACGACTCTGTTGATGGGCTCCACTATCTCTGTTTACATCTGGATGTACTCGGAACAGTATGTAACCAACCATTGGAATCGACAGATGGCCCAAACTTTCGTCGGCCGGTCGTATTGTGTAGACACCTTTCGACCCGGAAATTGGCCTTGCTGCTTCCGGCGAGATGGGGTTCCGAAGTATTTTTCGGTTGTCTGGAACCACTGCTATTTAGAGGGTTGAACTCTTTATCCGTCCTCGCGAAGTATCTGGAGGGTTTCGTGGAGATCACCTACGTGGTCCTCTCGCGTTCTTGAAAATACGATGATGTCGTCCATGTAGGCGGACACCAACTTCAACCCCTCGAAAAGCGAGTCCATAACGGCTTGGAATATGGTCGGGGCATTTTTGAGCCCGAAAGGCATGACTTCATATAGACCCAGTGGGGTCAATAAGGCGGTCTTGTAGCGAGCACTAATTATACTGACGGGAGAACGTCACATGGTTGGAATTACGAGCAGGATGCATTAAACGTTCTATATACGTGGTTTGGTGCGTCGGTGTGCTGAAAATGTTTGATTTCAATAGAAAATAAATGACTGGATAAAATAATAGAGGACAAATATTATTGCATTAATGTAGAAACTACTAATGTTTTATAAGTATATGTAATATAGTGATATGACCTGACAGCAAGCCTGAGGTGGTCGACAGCTGACCATTATCCAACAGCCGTGTTGTACTATTCATTGACTGTGCGGACTCCACCAGTAAAATAGTCTAACGCTAAGGTAACACCGGAACCCGTCCCCGATGTTACATCGATCCTCTTGATGTTCCCATTTGTAGAAAACAAACTCTTCCATCTCAACTTGTATCGTAACGGCGAAGACTATTAGCTGGTTCATCTAAAGTGAAGCAACTCACTCTCCCTCAATACTTGATACCTCTCACTTTATAGCACAATGACACAGCTGCCTTCATCCATCCACTTTTCAAACTCATGGACCACCATCGTACTTTTCCGTTATAAAGAACAATCCAATATATAACTATAGTTAATTTAACTTCACTGCGAATTTATATTCGTTACCGTATGTCTGTTCATATGAATTTACCCATTCCCTCTATCAAATGCGTCTTTTCATTATGGCTGCCTGGCACGTCAATCTATGTCCTACATTTACCGTTACAACCCACCCTCCAGCGAAGGTATAACATTTCTTTGGTAAGAATCTCACATAAATTTACGATAAGCCGCTACCCTTGTTTTGTCAAGGAAGGACCGCTTCGATATCGACATAGGTAAGCGAATGGGTATCGCAACAGTAGGCTGCACCCGCTCATTCAGACGTCTCGTCGTCACTGTCTGGATTACAACCCATTTCTTCACGACAAGACGTTCAGTCTGTCCGATATTGCGGAATACAGCAATTTCATCTAAAGGTTCCATACAAAAACGATTGATGACTGTTGTACGAGTTTGCGTGAAGCAAAATAATAAAGTCGGGTTGAGAACCAATGAATTTGAAGTTCCGATGGTTTTTTGCCTTCTATTTATGTGCTTCGCAATGTTTTCCTTTTGGATTATCGACGTCCTCGACACTGCTCCGAACAAAAGGAAAACGCGGTAATTGTGTGAAAAGTAATTCCATCCTTCTTATAATGCTATTCAGCCTTTCTATATAAATTTTCGACTTTGCGGGAACGCACGTTTAAAAATAAGCGATATCTGGACATTTTTACTTGCCGTTATGAACCCCCCGAGCAACCGACACTCCAGTTTTTGCAAAGTCTCGTCCAAAGCGCGTTGAGTCGCTTCTCTTGATCAAATCAAGCACCGATGCGATTGGTTCACCGACTCCCTTCCAGGAGGCTTATAAATGCGTAGATCGACGTCTGTTGCAATTTTACATCACCTTTCGCGAGTCAGAACGGGACATATAAACCGAGAACCCATGTCGATTCAAATCGCGAAAATGTGATCAAACGCCCTCTTGTTTGTATAAAAACATTCACCAAGCGAATCATTTTCTTGTAATTACCAGACTCTTTGGAAAATGTGCGCTGCCATATCTATTTCATCGCCTCCAACCATCTCACACCCTTTTTGAAATAAAAAAGGAAACCGATTTGACTAATTATTAATTTGAATACAACAAACTCTACAACCACCACTACCACAACAACTCAGTATGACACAAATTGTGTGCATCAATATTCCCTTCCAGGGACCCATTGTGTATTGGCATTCTCTTTTGGAAGGCAATTAATTGCGAAGAACGGGCTTCCTGCTGGCCTCAAGATATCGCTGTTCGCGTCCTCTTCGTCGACATTGAACGCGAGTTTGCCTGTCGCTTTGCCACTAAAGTGCACAAAATATCCGAGGCCGTCGTCGCTGTTGTGGATTGTGGGCGGGCTTCCCCAGTAGACGTCGTGATTTTCAAAATCCCATTTATAGTATGGAAAACGGTGGCTCCAAGGAAACGTGACCCAGGCGTTTGGCATCTGCCTAGGGATTTCCCAGAATTCGGGAAGTGATTCGTTCTCAACCTTGGTGCGGCCGAGCATGTAGACACAAAAGAACATTGTTTCGGCGTCCCCCAAGCCACTTTCATGAGGGGCTTCCAGATACTTTGACTCGTCAATTCGACCGTTACTATAATGAGAACTGATTGAGTAAGAATGCGGTTAGGAAAACGGTGGACGTACTTGCTTTCCTCCATTTGAGGCGCTGCAATAACCGAAGCTACCAAGACAGCTAGTATAAGCACAAAGAAGTTGATGTTCATTTTTTTCCTAAAAGAAGTGATGGTTAATCGGAATAGCATGATATGTTCACTGATGGCAAATGCTGGTAAGAGGACTCACGGAATTAGGTTGTTTTGTGGTGGCAAATTAGACGGTATTTATAGATGGATGTTTACAACCTGAAAGAACATGTACGGATCCACGGCAAAGGTGGGCCTATGCGGTCATTATCGCAGCAAAGGTACAAGTAAGGAATATTATCAAGGCCCCATTCAATGAATAAACAAGAAGCTACTTTTGAATCCACTTATAGAAGAAGATACGTGTTTTATTCGTAAAATTATTATATGTAGGCACAAAGTATGGAAGTGTGTCGTAAATGCGTTCGAATTCTCAGAATTATAATTCTAATTGTTTAATTAGTAAAGATGATCAAGAGGTTAAGCATAAACGAATTTTAACACAACATCTAACAAACAACCCCAGATGACTTCTTTAACGCGTCAGGGAGACCCACGCCATTGGTGGACAGCATTTTAGATAATAATGGTTGATTGTTATCACGAGGATAAAACGTTTAAAGCATTTATACGTGGCCTGACCCTGTTTCGTCAATCTACTTATGCCATAATGTTGGCGCTTGTGTGACGCATTCCTGTCAGGCCACCCGCATTAACCGACACTAGCTGTTTGAGAGATTCATTCGACACATTCCCTCATTGGTTACATTTCGGCCATTGGGCCTCTACTCTCTCTAAATGGTTCATCTATACGTACCATGCATAAAAGGCTTGTTTACCGCCCGTAATATGATTTTTCACATCAGTTATTCTCTTTATCTTCCTGGGCGGTGGTTCTCTCTCTCGCACAAAATTAAGCACCGATGGCGGAATACAACAGTCCCAAAAAAATCGTCACGCAGTTCAAATCATCTGGTCAAACTAAAATTGGAGACCAAAGGAATTACGATTCGATGTGGTTCTTGTTGATTTCAACGGTATAGCCGTTGTCGCATTTGGTCTAAGAGATAAACAGCCAGAAAGATAATAATAAAGGCGATTTCAGTGGTCAATTAGGGTAACAGAGGAAAGTTTGTGAAATTCCATCGAAGAATGGTTCCTCTAATGGATTAATTCCATTTTAATCAATTATATAATACTTCATCCTCCATTGCTCTTATTCAAGTGGCTCAAAATGGAACGATAAAGAGCGGTGCCTCGAAATGACCAAACAAACTTCGATAGCCTACCAATCAATTCATCCCTCGATGTGAGACTTGGGTTATAGTCGGTTGGTCAACACCAAGCATGGAAGTCGGGTTATAGTCGGTCCTTCCAGTCACAATGCGTCAAACATTGTAAATAGAGGGCAAATCGAAGTTATTACTACGCTCGTTTGGTTCAAATAAGCCAATAGACAGAGGGCGTATGAAGGCGTCCAATCATAGGTTGAAGGTCGTCCAATTAGCAACCATTAGCGGTAAGGGACGACAAGGTATGACTCAGCAAATAAGACGTGTGTTTTGGTATAATACAGGGCAGGGGCCAATCAAAACAGTCGAACAGGAAATGGGGATTAGGGCCACACGATCTATCGGTTGAGGTATAATAAAATTGATTCAAATGGAATTCAAACAGACCATTCGAGGAACTATTCTTCGACGGAATTTCACGAATGGTTGCCTCTGTTACCCTTATGGACCACTGAAATCCCCTTATTTTCTTTGTCTTTCTTGCTGTTTATCTCTTCAACAAATGCGACAATGGCTATACCGTTGAATTCCACAACAACGAGATCTAATTGGTATTCCGTTGGTCTCCAATATTAGTTGAACTGGGAGACGATTTTGCTAGAGAGAACAATCGCCCAGGAAGATAAATAGGATAACTGATGTTAAACATCATATTACAGTCCGTAAACAAGCCTTCTATACATGTTACGTATCGATAAACCATTGAGACACAGTAGAGGCTTAATAGCCGAAATGTAACCAATGAGGGAATGTTTCCAGTGAGTCTCTCAAACACTTAGTGTCGGTGTACGCAGGTTGTCTGACATGAATGCGTCACACATGTCCACCAATGGCTTGCCTCTCACTGACGCGTTCATGAAGTCCTCTGGGGCGGTTTTTGCATTTTTCGTGTATTCTGAACCTCTTGATCGACTTTAATAATAAAACAGTTAGAATTATGATTCTGAGAATTCGAACGCATTTACGACACACTTCAGTACTTTGTGGCCTACATACAATAATTTAACGAGCGAAACACGTAACGTTTTCTATAAGTGGATTTAAAAATTAATGTTTATTCAGGAATGGGGCCTTGATATTTTTCCTCACTTGTACCTTTGCTGCGATAATGACCGCACAGGTCCACGTTTGCAGCGGATCCGTACAGGTTCTATCAGGTTGTCACAATCCATCGATAAATACCGTAAAATACCAAATTCAGTGAGCCCTCTTACAAGCATTATCCATCGGTTTATATCTCATTTAATTCCGATTTCTAATCCCTTCTTTTAGGGAGAAATGAACATACACTTCTTTGTGCTTATACAAGGTTCATGGTAGCTTCGGTTATTGCAGCGCCTCAAATGGAGGAAAGCAAGTACGTCTCACCTTTTCTAAACCGTATTCTCACTCAATCAGTTCTCATTATAGTAACGGTCGAATTGACGAGTAAAAGTATCTGGAAGCCCCTCATGAAAGTGTATTGGGGCACGCCGAAACAATGTTCTTTTGTGTCTACATGCTCAGCCGTACCAAGGTTGAGAACGAATCACTTCCCGAATTCTGGGACATCGCTAGGCAGATGCCAACCTCATAGATAACGTTTCCTTGGAGCCAACGTTTTCCATACAATAAATGGGATTTTGAAATTCACGACGTCTTCTGGGGAAGCCCGCCCACAATCCACAACAGCGACGACGGCCTCGGATATTTTGTGCACTTTAGTGGCAAAGCGACAAAATGGAGGAAAGTGAGTACGTCCGACGTTTTCCCTAACCGTATCCTTGCCCAATCATCTGATCCGCAAAACGCGCCAATCATCTGATCGCAAACGCGCCAATCATCTGATCGCAAACGCGCCAATCATCTGATCGCAAACGCGCCAATCATCTGAGGCCAGTTAGAATCAAAGGGAATTATAGATATAGACGTGCGTAAAATTCTTTATTCCGATTTGGCTAATTCCCAGTCGTCTTTTCCCATCTTGGCGCCGCTCCTCGCGCTTCCTCCTAGCGCCAATCATCTGATCGCAAACGCGCCAATCATCTGACCGCAAACGCGCCAATCATCTGATCGCAAACGCGCCAATCATCTGATCGCAAACGCGCCAATCATCTGATCGCAAACGCGCCAATCATCTGATCGCAAACGCGACAGACTTCGATTAACTCCCGGGTGTTGATTGACGGAATGTATATATTTTTTGTTAATAGTAATCGTGAATACACATTTGCATATTGTAAAAGAACTTCTTTGTTGTACTCAGCCATGAAGCCGGAATTGTGATCTCGACGGGAGATGTCAACTGCAGCGTCCACGACGACGGCCGTTGAGGAATTCCGAGTGCTGCTGCGTTTAGGGGGTGGAGGCGTAGAAACAGTTGCGGGCAAATAAAACATGGGTTGGTACGATTAAAGCCGACGTGGATTTCCATTCCGTCTACGGAGTGCGCAGTTGGAGAAAGAATTGGACAAAATCTGCTCCCAGCTAGACTTCGATCGACACGGTTCGCGACATTCATGAAGCCGGTTAATCCTCTAGCAGGAGACAGCTTCGACAAAGAATAAGAAGAATGCGGTTGGGCTTAGTTAGGAGGCAGACTGGGCCTATCGAACGACAAAACACAGTACGACGCGCCACAGCCCGTTCGAGGTCCAACTAGGACGGAGACCCTGGCTCGGAATTGACCGAGGGATCCAGCGAGTCGAAGAGCAATCGCTCGGGGACGGCGTGTGTAGACCAAGGGCTGTCCCGGAGGCCCGAGACGACGCAGAACAGTATATTCGAAGCCGAGCGCAAAAACTCCGTGCCCTGTCTCTGTCGTGAGGGCAGGTATTGAAAAATAAAACCTATTTACAATCATGATTTCGAAGCTGAGGACAATAACCTTCATCAGATTTATGTGCAATTTGAGAAGAGAGAAGAGAAACAAAAGAGAACACTTTTTGAGACCCAGCAGATCAAACTTCCTTCGCATAAAAGGTCAAGACATATAATATTCTTCGCGTGACAATACGAGTATGGACGAATATGCGTCAATAAAGGAGCAGCTCCGTCTGCTGACCGAGCAAATGACGAAGATAATGGCCGTGCAACAGGACCTAATGCAGGAGACAGAAGGTCCGCCGAGTATCTCCGTTGCTGAGCAAGAAAGAAGTTGTCTTACCCCGGATATTTTCCCCCATGGCGACTCATCTAACTCCATTGACCCTATTCTTTGCAATGTCCCAATAAACGCAATCTCCCTCGAAGCAGCTCCTTTCGTCAACAGGAATTACCTTGTGAATACAGGTGAGACGAAGACTGCAATCTGGTTCATCTAGAGTTACACCAAACACTCTCCCCTCAAATACAGGATGCCTCACACTGGATTTCACAAGGACACAGCCGCCTTCATCCACAGTCGCCGAGACTAGAGCAACTTCCTCCCTTTCCAAACCAGCATCGTAGTTTTCCCGTTATGAAGACCCATCCCATTTTTACCCTAAGTCTATATTACCTCTCCATCCATTTATATATGTTTGCATCATTATATCTATCCCTTTCATTCCAATGCGTCTCCTCATTATGGCTGCCTGGGATGTGTATCCATCTTCTACGATTACCGTTACAAAACCCCCAGCGAAGGTTTAACATTTCTTAGGTCAGAATCCCACAATTGGAACAGCGTCACATTGGTGTCAGAAGTAACGAACCTTACGTCACACAACTGCCTCGACTATTTCCTCTTATGCTTGGTATAACTTCTACGTTTCCTATGGACATCCGGCTCTGTGACCACTTCTTTGATGCAAACCTGCATCCGCTGACGCTTCCATGTCCCAACTCATTTCGGAACTGATCTTAACTTCGCCTATCACCAAGACCATCCTCTCCACTAGCACTGAGGACAGTGCTACACCTGAGAGGGGGTATGTAACGCCCCGGTGTTTTACCACAACACAGCGCGGGATATGAAGGACACACAATGTCTACGGCGCGCCAATAGGACGCGACCTCGTGTCATCCACCTTCAGACGGGGTGGCCGTTTTCTATGACGGCGAAGACTGCAATCTGGTTCATCTAGAGTTACACCAAACACTCTCCCCTCAAATACAGGATGCCTCACACTGGATTTCACAAGGACACAGCCGCCTTCATCCACAGTCGCCGAGACTAGAGCAACTTCCTCCCTTTCCAAACCAGCATCGTAGTTTTCCCGTTATGAAGACCCATCCCATTTTTACCCTAAGTCTATATTACCTCTCCATCCATTTATATATGTTTGCATCATTATATCTATCCCTTTCATTCCAATGCGTCTCCTCATTATGGCTGCCTGGGATGTGTATCCATCTTCTACGATTACCGTTACAAAACCCCCAGCGAAGGTTTAACATTTCTTAGGTCA
>JAPUBX010001610.1:0-42467 GCA_028672205.1 Proteocephalus fallax | reverse complement strand
ACCCCCAGCGAAGGTTTAACATTTCTTAGGTCAGAATCCCACAATTGGAACAGCGTCACAGTACGCGGAAACAGCTTCGTTGCCATCAACGGGTAAGTCGTGGCTGTAAACCATAAAAATGACGCATCAAGTGTTTATTTTAAATAACCAAAGCTGAAATGGAAGCAAATCTCACCGACAAAATTCATTGAATTTTAGCCAATGGAGAAACAGCAAAGTACTGGATATTGCCGCAACAAATATGTCCTAAAACAGCTCGATTATTTCTGGTAAATCATACGTTCAAATCAAACGATTTCTTCGCATCAATATTAGGAAAAAGGGATTCCTTATTTTAAAACCCATTTCCCATTATAAAGAATTGGGCTTAAATAAATTATTGTTATATAAACAATACCTGAAGGAGCTACAGCGTCGTATTGTGTTTTGTTAAAAATTAACCGGTGAATTGGTTTATGGAGCTCGTATTTCTATAATAATAAAATCAACAATCATTAACAAACCGATAACATTTTCCCAGACTCGATATCATGGATAATTATTTTGCCATCAAGTCACCAGCACTCACGTTTTACACGACAAAGCCCGTAAAACTTTATTCGCTGCGAGGATAACAACACTAAAAAATACAAGATAATAGATTTGTTTACTTGTTGCTGCCTACATAAACTGGGATGGCGTTCGTGCAATTTGCGGATTTTCTCAAAAACAAATGATTGGCATTCTCAGTATTTCACGAATTATTTTAAGAACGGCGCGCAAGTTCATGGTCACTGTATAGAAAAACCATCTTATTAAATTACAATTAACGTTTTAAATAAACTTTCACACGAATTCTAGTCGCTTTTTTGTAATGGTCGTTTTAATATCGATTATTGGGTTTTTGTTTTAACGCTACCGGAGCCTGGCTGAATCGCGAACTTTCGTGAACGTCGCGTGAGAAACGGTGCGTGTGATTAACTTTAACCTTTTTTCTTGAGGTAAAATTACAAACTCTATGGATCACCGAGTCCCGAATCTCCTATCGAAAAGGGAGTGACAACGAAGACGTCGATTACTGGACGTCGGCCCGTTGCGACTACGCGAGTGAATATAGGAGATCTAGAAAAGAAGCTGATGGCGGCGAAGATCTACGAGCTTGAGCGTCGAGAAAGAACGCAGAAAAAGGCTCAATCGTCGCCCGTGTACGACCCGGCTAATGAACCATGGCCGCTGCCCCGTACCCCCGTCCTTCCTCAACGACAAGACCCTCCCTGTCCATTGACATATTGCCCTCCCTAGTCGATTGTTACCCCCCTTTCCCCGGCCGTCAACTCTTTGTTCTACATTGGTGACAGCGCTGGCGGGATTTATTCTACCCGTTTAGAGGGGGTGACAATTACGATACCATACCTCACGTAGGGAAACGTAAGCATAACACTGCCTATGGTTCTAACATCAGTTAATATCCAGAGCTTCGGCGAAGCGCAGATGAAATCAGCCATTGCTAGTAAAATGGAGTCTTCACTACTCCTTCAATGGGACGGGGTCTTAGACTTGGGCTTATCCCTCGAACGATCCATGGGAGCTCTGCTAGGGACAACGGAAGCGACGGAGGTGGGCAATATCGAGGCATGCCTCAAGGTACGCCAAAGGGTTAACGAACCGCCGGTTCTGTTTGCCCTGCGAGTACAGGCGGATGTCTGCAACAGTATAAAACCAGGGGTAATTAGAAACCAAGTCACGGTCCTTGCCGTCATCAACGGCCTCCTCCCTGGGTTCCGCTCGCGCCTCCCTAGCGACCCACCCACCGACCTCCCGCTACTGAAGGTAACACTCCAGACAATCCTGGAGAAATATCCCGACGCAGCCCAGGGCCCCACGACGACCGACGCTCCCCAAATTTCCCGTCTCCTGGACCGAATGAACACTCGCTTTCAGCAGAGCTGACCCCGGAGAGACCCGTCCATCGCGGCCGACGGACAATGTTACAATTTTTACCAACGAGGCCACATCCAGCGGTTCTGCCCTACGACCGGAACCAGACCGCGTAATTCACCCGTTCTACCCATATCCGTTTATTCCGTAGGTTTTAGACCAGTAGACCTGCTTGTAATAAAAGTGCTGATTGGTAATAAGGAAGTAGACGCCCTTGTCGACTCGGGCTGCGTAGATCAGATCTTTATCTTCCGTCGAATATTGCAACATCGATTTCAATACTTGTGCAATGCATTTGGCACATAATTCATATTTTCTAAAAAACCAAATCTTCATAATTCTTATCTTTATATGCCCACACTCGATTAATCATATCAGCCATTGAAGAGACGATTAGAAAGCGCACAAACCTCTCGAATACGAGCATAGTCATAGTTGAACACTTATTGAAATAATAAACTGAATTACTAATTCAGATTTTTGTGCATCATCAAGCTCACGTCAGTAATCAACGAATCCTAATTGTCAATAATGGGGATATTCCGAAGCCCAAACGTCGAAAAACTCGGCTATCAAGGATTACTAATGGGTCCATGGCCAATATGACGCGGGGCAAAAAGCGTAAATTAGTGGAGTCGTCGTTGGAAGAATCCCGGTCTGGTAGTGTGGTATGTTAATTGCCTTATCAAAGGTCGATATCAATTCATAAATTTATTCTAGGTATTGTTGAGAATAACTATCTTATTTAATTATAAGGAACGTGTTTAGTAACCTTTTACATACTTTCACATTGCTTTGTTAATTCTCGTCTCCATTAAGAGTTTTGTTTTAATGAATCAATAGTGGGGTTTAGAAGGGTGGAGAGGAGTTCTTTTACAATATGTAAATGTGTATTCACGATTACTATTAACAAAAAATATATACAGGGAAGTAATCGATATTTTACAGACCCAGAAGAACACGAGGTTGACCTCGGTTGTAGTTTGGCTTTAGCCGCTAATGAGTCGCTGTCCCGATCACCACTTTCATCGGTCTGTTGAAAAAACCCGACAAATAAAATGGTAGTAAATAACACTCACAAAAAAAATGCGTGCCAACTCGTGCCTCCTGTTGTGCTTGTGCTAAAGCCTCGGTGTCGACATGGTGCGTTGTGGTCAAACCATTTATCCACCGGTCGTCGAATTTTGTGCTGCGCGCGCGATTCCTAACCAGGACCAACTGGCCTTGGTGTTGGTCCTTTTCACGCCGTTGGCTGCGACTCAGCTCACGGAGTTTTTGCGCTCGGCTTCGAATATACTGTTCTGCGTCGTCTCGGGCCTCCGGGACAGCCCTTGGTCTACACACGCCGTCCCCGAGCGATTGCTCTTCGACTCGCTGGATCCCTCGGTCAATTCCGAGCCAGGGTCTCCGTCCTAGTTGGACCTCGAACGGGCTGTGGCGCGTCGTACTGTGTTTTGTCGTTCGATAGGCCCAGTCTGCCTCCTAACTAAGCCCAACCGCATTCTTCTTATTCTTTGTCGAAGCTGTCTCCTGCTAGAGGATTAACCGGCTTCATGAATGTCGCGAACCGTGTCGATCGAAGTCTAGCTGGGAGCAGATTTTGTCCAATTCTTTCTCCAACTGCGCACTCCGTAGACGGAATGGAAATCCACGTCGGCTTTAATCGTACCAACCCATGTTTTATTTGCCCGCAACTGTTTCTACGCCTCCACCCCCTAAACGCAGCAGCACTCGGAATTCCTCAACGGCCGTCGTCGTGGACGCTGCAGTTGACATCTCCCGTCGAGATCACAATTCCGGCTTCATGGCTGAGTACAACAAAGAAGTTCTTTTACAATATGCAAATGTGTATTCACGATTACTATTAACAAAAAATATATACATTCCGTCAATCAACACCCGGGAGTTAATCGAAGTCTCGTAAGTTCAACGTCCACGTGCAGTGCGTTAAGAAACTTGTAAGGAATACCTGAAATGATAAAAGTTTGAGTTACTCAGACATTCATGACGAGGGAAGTAATCGATATTTAACAGACCCTTTGGAATAAGAACAACACAAGGTCTCGTTAGGGGGATGGCATAGGTGCCGATTTGCACGGCGAAGGACGTCTCCCCATGACCCTGCGAAATCGGGCAACCCACCGTAAACAGGTTGAATGCCTCTGCATCAAAGTGCAGGCCCCGAGCCTTCTGCTTCCGAGAAACGACAACGGTGATGTCGTGGAAAGACTGCTCAAAGGGCCCTGTGGTTGGCCAAACCAGCACCAGGTTCAACCGTACACGAGGAGTAGCTCTTTAATACAAATCCGACAACGTGGGATTGAGCCACTGACTCGGAAGGGAATATAACGTCTGTAAATATTAATAAAAAACGTTTGAACTACGATAATACATCTATGGCATAGATTATATTGCACTTACCGTAGTTGGATGGGCCCTTGGAATTGACTAGACGGCCAATTGGGAGAGAAGTCGTTCCCTCGTTTACCCAGGCAACGTCAGGTTCCGAACACAATTTGTGGGAGCTGGGTGGACGTTATCGGGGTGTCTAAGAGAGGCCCAAAAAATAATAATGGATCGCAAATAATTACATGACGATGTTAGCCACCTCGACGGGTTCGACCCAATCAAGAGGTTTTCCACGTGCCTCACCAACGTCACAATCTAATTGGCTTACTCTCTTCTTTGCCCAGTTCCCGGCGTCTTTTGGACACAAGTTTCTTGAGACGCATATCACGCTGCTGTCTCTGTCGCTGCTGGCGTTTAACGTCTGCAATTATCGGTACCTCCCCATCGGCACCCGTGTTTGGCTGGTTTCGGGCTCGCAAGAAGCGTCTGCGTCGGTTAACCTCACTTGCATTCGGGAAACGCAGGTAGCCAAGGGGCAGGTTTTCATATTTGTCAGTGACGGGATTCCTTCGAAGGCCGTATTGAACTTTCTCATACCAGTCTCGCATGCGACGGATACGAAAACGGGAGCTTCGACGCTGACCACAAGAAGATGTAGGGGGTTCTAAGGCTGATAGGGCTGGAAAATGAGAGACATAAAGCCGATAAATTAGCCTGTTTACATGGCACAAAACGCGCCCCAATATATACCCAGTACATACTCGCTCGAAGAACTAGGGCGTGCTCAATAGACAGGCAAATACCAAGTTTCGCAGACGTCACTCGATTTACTATTAGCATTTCTCGAAAGAGTATATGCCCCAGAATATCTTAATAATTGGAAACCTTAAAGCAGTGGTCCGCAATCGCCACAACTCTGTAATGAACGTTACTCCTGCCAAGAAAGCATAAACGCGCTAGAGCCTCTGCCAGCACAACTACGGAGAAGTGTCTCTACATCTATCGTTGTGCTGAAAGAGTGAATCAACAGAAAACCAAAAAGAAGACAAGCTTTGCGCGGTTTCAATTCTGCCAGGATACAACAACAACATTCCCCGGCAATGTTTCGGCCTATTCGAGGTACTGGACAGACACACAAAGAAAAACAACGACAACTGCAAAACTCAGCTTACGTATTTTTAAACAAACAGGGTCCTGCGGTCGCTCCCAACCAAGCAGGCCTTTGTGAAACACATTCCTCAGAGCCTCCATATGGTGCTCTTTGCCCTCCTTGGGCGGGGGAAGCCAAGGGGAATCGGTAACAACGGTCTCGTCGATTTGGCAGGTGATTGAATCCTCTAGATTGAGTCAGACAGATTATTAGTGAGACAATTGTTTTATCCGATCTTGTTGAAGAACGGAGTGATTCCCTATTGAAATCGATTGTAAATCCCTCCAGCCTATTTGGATAGCTACCCCCGGTGGCCAGTAGATACATAACCCAGAATTTGTATGCATCAGGGTTCTATTTGTGTAGTCCAAACTTTTACTCACCTCATGCGACGCTTTCCCTCTACTCGCTAATTTAAGCTAATTCACATGCAAAGATAACCCCGGGTCGCAACATACCCAGAAACCCAATCCGACGCAACCGTTTTACAACAAAAGGCTTACCCTTTGTGTCATGCTGTTTCGCGGAAGACGACGACGACGACAGGTGGGAGTCCCTCAGAAAGGTAATCTATGAAAAGAGGTGATTATGACTAATCAAAACTTGTGCCCAGTATGAACTGTCATTCATGATATCAGGCGCTTACCAACGAAAGTATCGGATTCGATGGGGCCTTGGCAGCTGATTGGCCACTGGAGGCAGTTTCGGCAGGGACGACTGGAAATAACACAATGAGAATAACAGGATTAGTCGGACAAACAAATTTCAACTCTCTAAAACAGGTCAAAATAGCAACGAGGCGGGCGCTGGCTGTGCAACACCAAACCCACCGAATGTCTTTTCCGTAATCCACTCGGCTTCCACCTCGTTCAAGGGCGGCAGTCCTTCGCCAAAGCGGCGCATGGCATCTGCCCCTTCTGAAGTAGGAGTATAGGGGATGACAACTGGTCTGGCTGATCAACTAGACATGTGCATCAACAACAACAACATACCAAAAGTAACTTCTCCTCGAATAGGGGAAATGCCAGCATGGAATTTCACCCAGAAGGACTCCTGGTTCATCTAGAGTGAGACCAATCACTCTCCCCTCAAATACAGGATGCCTCACACTGGATTTCACAAGGACACAGCTGCCTTCATCCACAGTCGCCGAGACTCGAGCAACTTCCTCCCTTTCCAAGCCAGCGTCGTAGTTTTCCCGTTATGAAGACTGTAGGCGAAACCCACCTAAAACTCTTTAAACATTAATAAACTTTCAGCCGAAAATTCTAGTCGTTTTTTTGTAACTGCCACTAAATATCGATTTTGTTTTTACCGAGACCGGAATCCGGGACGGGTCTGAACCCGCGTGTGAGATGCGGGTGCGCGTCCAGCTATACCCCGCTAACTATACGAAAAATCGTTAAGGGAATCACGAACCCTGAGGGGGGGGGGTTTTCGGCCTAGGGGAAGGTGGTGTAGGCGAAAACACGAATTAATTCTAAATAGATGTTAAAATATTTGAGATTGTAATTAATATGACGAAAACAACGCCGAGGATGAAAAGGAAGGTCCAGCAAACAACGGTGTCGCATACGTGAATTTTAGGTGTTTGTCATTTTGACCAATGTTCGTGGTCTTATCTTTCTGTTTGTTTTCTCGTTGTGTAGTTACGAAAATTATCCATGATATCGAGTCTGGGAAAATGTTATCGGTTTGTTAATGATTGTTGATTTTATTATTATAGAAATACGAGCTCCATAAACCAATTCACCGGTTAAAAAATCTGGAAAAATAAAACAAATGAGGCATTTTTATATGCCGCCGTTCCTGTGGGTATTAAACGGTTTAGCCTACGCATTAGTCGAAGAGATTTAAATTCAGATTAACTGGAATAGAGGGGATTGGAGGGGTTACTAAAAAAACGAGAAGCGATTTGTGAACAACTATTGAAGTTGCGTTAAACGATGATATCTTGAATGGAGAAAATAGGCAGGCCACAAAACTGCGATTAACACTTTCATGTGAGCTTGAACACGCTAATCACTTTTGTGAGGGCCATACTGTTTCCTTGAATTATGGTCAACCGTTTTGTTCAGGTCACGAGCACCACTAATTTCAGGCAGCAAATATATGTTCCACAGACGCACGCACCGCTTTTCACACGAGGGTTCAGACAAGTCCCAGATTCCGTCCAGCTCCGGTATCAGTAAAACAAAATCGATATTTAAGTGACAGTTACAAAAAACGACTAGAATTCGTCTAAAAGTTTATTAAAATGTTTAATTATAATTAATTAAGGTGGTTTTCGCCTACAAATGCCATCCTGTATTTGGTAACTCAAATATATACAAGGAAAATAGACAAGTCAACCTTCGTGTGTTAACTAGTTATGTATGGTAATTCAAAGAATTCGTTGCCTAAAAATCAGAATGGCACGCGATGGCCAAAAACGAAGGTCGGGAATAAATAATATTGTCCATTATTCATACAGTAGTGAGAGCTTGACCTGGGCCGACAAGGCGCGATGCTCAGCGCACGCTGCAGGCGAGTCCTGTCTGGACACACATGGGGCGTCGTGGTCAAAAGTGGTGGCCGGCCAAGGGTCGTCGATGTTGTCTTAATTTATCCACGTTAAGGTCACAGCATGCGGTGTGGTGTGAGTTTGCCAATTGGGTGCCAGTATAATGGATGTCATGCGGGAGACATAAATAAAAACAATTAAAGGTCATTAAGCTTCGACGCTGCATTACAACGAATTGATTTAGAGAGGAGGTTAATGGTGCAGAAATAATGGATCTGCTAGTTATTTTAGCTAAAAAGCAGTGATGAAACCTTTTGATTTGCGAAATAAGAAACTAACAACATTTTTTCCTTTAAAAGCGTAAACATGCGTAAATCAATGCAACAAACCTTCAAACATCCGATATTCAAAAGAAAACAATTGATTTACAACAAATGTGTTTGAACTATGTATTTAATATATTAAAATCGCGGGTGATTTATTATTTTGTGTCAGCCAGCACCACCAAGACTGGAACGTCACGTTTGGTCTATTATATCGCGACAAAACAACCACGCGAAAACGGGTGGACCACCCACGCACCCTTGGGCGGTGAGAGACAGAGGCTGGCTGAGGTGTGGCTTCCTGGCTGGCTGGCGCAGAGTTGGGGTTTAGACCGTGAGCGGTACTAACCCGGTGCCCCCCACTTACCCACCCACCCACGCCACACCTCCGAAACCTTCGACACCACCCGACCTCTGTTTTGGTCATCAACGGAGAAATTCGACACAAAAAACAAGACTCCATCCAAACGGATGCCTGTTTTTGCCACGTACACCTACCTATATCTTTTAGGACCCTTACCTCACTCGAAGGGGTGCTGTATTCTGTTGACGTGCAAGATGACCTTTAGCGGTGTCAATACCCACTTTTTGCCAGTTAAAGGCCACCAGTAATTTAAAATAATCAGCAAACCTTTTTTTACTAACTAATTTTTGCCAATCGCAGAAATGATGCAACCTTTACCGAATACAAAATGGAGGTGGAGAGAAGTTCTTTTACAATATGCAAATATGTATTCACGATTACTATTAACATTACTATTATTATTAACAATTAATAATATTGTTTATTATTCTTTCATTTGGTTGATCTCGGCAAGCATGGGGGCACTGTGACTAATTTGAGCCTCACTGTCCTTGATACGCAAGTCGAGCTACTCAATCAGGGCGGTTTGAACAACCTTCAAGTTCACGCGCAAGCGAGACATTCTTGATGTTAAAATCCTCGATTACGAGGCGAGCGGCGTTGTAGCGTTTTGTTAGTTCGGAAACCGACAGGTGATCCGAAACGGTCTTGGGTGACTCTTCTCGTAGTGGCGGAGACGAAGAGGAGTCGTCGTCGACACCAACGATACGAGACAACGCGACATTGGGACGGGATGACCGCCGGGATGACCGCCGGGAGGGCTTATTCTCCTTGTCAGCCAATTCAAACTGACTGACGATATTTTGTTTGTTGCGCTCACGCACAGCGTTCAGTTCGGCTTCAAGCATTGCAATTTTAGTCTCGGCGTCAAGAAGCTGCTGTTGGATATTGGGAACGGGCTCCTCTTCTACAGCCACGCACGCAACATGATGATCTTGAGGCGAGACTAGTGAGAAATTCAGTAATTTTTGGTCTTTTTTAAATAACGTTTCGATTTTTTTCCAGAGAATTCGCGTCTCTTGTTAACGAGTGTTACAGGTAATTTCTAATGTTTATGCTTTTCCGAAAAGGGTTCATTTAGCAAGTATCGAACACTATTTAGTGCTATCCAATCATCTTCGGGCTCTTCGGGAAGCCAAACGTCAAGTGTTGCACCTTCGACATCCAGCTGGTCCCTAGCCCCAGAGCCGACTGTCGCGTCTGTTCCACCGTAAGTTTGTCGATTTCTTGGAAAACTGGTTTCTCCTTAGGCACGTCCCACAGAATCACCACTCCCCAAACCAGCCACAGCAAGACGCCCCTTCTGGAGTTACAGAAGACACTGACATGGACATATCCACAGAAAAAAAATCCCACAACGCACCTGCTGTTAACCTTCCTACCACATTCGTTGAAGTCTCTATGGACGTCTCGGGTGAACCGATTGGTCTTGTGGTCAGCGATTCACCTCGACTGCATCAGTCAATGATTGCTGATCAACGGGGTCACGAAGAAGAGGAATTAAAGCAGGACAAAACGATGGAGATGAGTGTCGGCGATATTTCCCAGGTAGTTCAGAAGGTTTCATTGAGTCAGCCATCCGACGTGAGCATGGAGAACTCCGATTTGGAGCCATTTGACCTTCCGGCCTCTCCGCTGCCAATTCCGCATTCAAAATTCGAGGAACAAGAGACAGAAGAAGAAAATGACGAAATAGCGAAGGTTTCCGCCGTCTTCGATGACCAGTCCCCACAGTTTAAATTCGAGGAACAGGATAGTGAGGAGGAGGGCATCACTTTTGAAAAGACTCCGACTACAGCCTCCCCACACTCCTCCTCCTGCAACTCTGCCGCCGCCACGCCTTCATTTGAGAATTTAATTCATCAGGCAATCCGACCGGCAGCGGTTACCTTTGAGGCTCTTATCCCCTTATCGCAGAAGCGGCAGAAATTTGAGGGGTTCTTCTCCTCCACATCGGCTGTGAAAACACCCGTGAAACGAAGCTCCTCCGTGCTCCTCCGCCATTGTCCAGCGTCGGGGCAGTTTTCGCTCACTGGTGGCTCCAGGTTGGTGGACCTAGGGTTGTTCTCGCAGCCCGCCAAGAGATTCGCACTGTTCAGGGCAATTCGAGCGGCCAATGACGATGGGTTGCTGCCCCGAGTCGCCGCGTCGTCGGTCGACCGCTTTGACGTCTTGAAGGATTCTCCAACCATGGTAGGGGGCAGGCAGCTGTCTTCGTATTGTCTTCTCTGAACATTTTCGACATGCCTTGGCCTCTCCACTGGTCTTGGCGCTCTTTAGGGTGGGAGGATGTCAGTCCTAGAAAGTTTGACATTTGTTGGCGTTGCTGGAGTCTTGCCGACAGGAGGGGAAGACCGCTGGGACGGTGTGGTTTTAGATTCCGTGTGATGTGGTTTGAGATTGGGGGTTCGCTGTTTATGCTCGTGGTAGCCTGATAAAAGGATGCCAGTTTGACTGGGATACACTGAAAGGAACGCTGTTTGGTGAAGGAACGAAACGGGGAGTTTCGCTTCGAAAAGTCGAGCGTCGCCGAAGCATAATGTTGGGGATGATTGACATCTCGTTTAAACTGAGCTGAAATTAGGAGGTTTGGTGCCAATTAAATTCAATCGGCGAAGCTCTTTTCGTAGCACAGCGGGATCCAATTTTAGAAAAATATACATTTATTTCAAGTTTAGGTTTCTTTTTTAAATTCATATAAAACACCCATTTTGTCGAAACAATCATTCTCTGTTTATTAAACGTTATAGGAGATGATCTTGAATTTATGCATGATGAATAATATATTACAAATGTACACCGCAAGGAAACTTAGAGATGCCGATACCTTTGTTGAAATTCGGGATTAAATTTCGGCATAATTATGACTCTGTATCGACAATTAGGCGAAATTATAATTGCTTCTTGACAATTCGAAAATCGATATCTTTTAGATGTTCCCATAGTTGATTGTTCAGTGGGGTTAAATCAAGCGATTTTTGCGGCCAAATTGAGTGGGATTATTCTTCCAAGCAATTTCGTTCGCAATAAATTCATTTGTTCGTTTTCGGTGTGGCAAAACGTTCACGAGGGGCAAAATTTGCAATAGATGATTTATCATTAATACATTCTAGATATTCAATCATATCAATAACCAGATGGTGCTTTTCCATTGCAAATTGGTTGCTTAATTTGAATTTGAAGAAGTTACTCGAACTTGAAAGAGGGCCGCAGACCATTAAACATGTTTCTCCCCACACCACCCTAACATAACCCTCTTTACGTCCTTTTCTAGCTCAGCCGCGAGTACATAACGTTGGAGGATTTCGTGTACCGCGTCTTGGATCTCAAATGTCCAATAACCCCGGGCAACTTTGAAGCAGACCCGCTGTGGCCATCTCTGTTCCTGAATAGCTCCGAAATTGAGATGGTGAGTCCTTACAAATTCTTACACTCCAGCTGCAAATATATCGCGTGTGCATCAACAACAACAACATACCAAAAGTAACTTCTCCTCGAATAGGGGAAATGCCAGCAGCGAATTTCACCCAGTAGGACTCCAAACCTGTAAGATTTAAAGCAACCGCGATCAATCAACACTAATGCATATTTCAATTAATGAACTGACGACGTCACACACAGGCATCGTGGTGTATTTGTGTAGCATTTTGGACGATCAAATCACACCTACCGGACCCAGAAGAACACGAGGTTGACCTGGGTTGTCGTTTGGCTTTAGCCGCAAAAAAGACGCTGTCCCGATCACCACTCTCATCGGTCTGTTGAAAACACGACAAATAAAACTGTAGTAAATAACACACAATAAAAATGCCATAATTAATAGCTGACAAATCTTACTCTACGCCCAACCGGAGATATATTCACAAGGTCTAAATTAAAGAAAAACAGGACTCAGAAGACGTCTACGCAAAATGGATACTCTTGAGCTGACATCGCCTACTCGAAATCGGAGCGATTTTTATACGTAGTACAGGGTCAATCAAAGTCGAGTTTATTTTTCAAATTCGAATTTTACACCCATTTGGAAAGGAAAAGTATCATCGGTTTATAGGTTTATATAGAAGAGGGTCGACAATATGGAGCGAAATCTATCTGGTTCTGGACATACCTACACGAGTGAAACCGTTTCTGACCAACAATTCGTGGACAAGAGTTGGACGCGGAGTTGAAAATAACCGTAGATGATTAACACAAGGGACTTACGCGAGATGGAGTCATCTCCACCGTCCGAGGAATGTCGTATTGGTGAGATGGATTCGACGGGGGCTGCCAGAGCAACAGAATGCCGGTTCTTATGATCAGCGCAGTCGACCACCTCTTTAGAAATATCGAGAATAACAACACATAAGTCGGTTATACGCGAGGGGAACAACGACCGGCAATTAAACAATAATGTGCAGGATAAAAACTAACCGACAAGGGGAGCGAATTGAACGCTTTGGGGTCGATTGGTTGATTTCGGTTGTGGTGAACAGGAACGGTTCGAAGCGGAGACTGGGGTAGATGGTGCCTGGATCGGCTTCAAAATGCGTTGCGCCTTCATGAGGCACATGCGAGGTGATTCTAATATTATTGGGGGGCTTGTTGGAGCTGTGGGGTAGAAAGATGTCAGTTGAACAGGTTGGCCGCGAGATGTACTCGGCCGCATCGGCGACGCGACATTGGGACGGGAGGGCTTATTCTCCTTGTCAGCCAATTCAAACTGACTGACGATATTTTGTTTGTTGCGCTCACGCACAGCGTTCAGTTCGGCTTCAAGCATTGCAATTTTAGTCTCGGCGTCAAGAAGCTGCTGTTGGATATTGGGAACGGGCTCCTCTTCTACAGCCACGCACGCAACATGATGATCTTGAGGCGAGACTAGTGAGAAATTCAGTAATTTTTGGTCTTTTTTAAATAACGTTTCGATTTTTTTCCAGAGAATTCGCGTCTCTTGTTAACGAGTGTTACAGGTAATTTCTAATGTTTATGCTTTTCCGAAAAGGGTTCATTTAGCAAGTATCGAACACTATTTAGTGCTATCCAATCATCTTCGGGCTCTTCGGGAAGCCAAACGTCAAGTGTTGCACCTTCGACATCCAGCTGGTCCCTAGCCCCAGAGCCGACTGTCGCGTCTGTTCCACCGTAAGTTTGTCGATTTCTTGGAAAACTGGTTTCTCCTTAGGCACGTCCCACAGAATCACCACTCCCCAAACCAGCCACAGCAAGACGCCCCTTCTGGAGTTACAGAAGACACTGACATGGACATATCCACAGAAAAAAAATCCCACAACGCACCTGCTGTTAACCTTCCTACCACATTCGTTGAAGTCTCTATGGACGTCTCGGGTGAACCGATTGGTCTTGTGGTCAGCGATTCACCTCGACTGCATCAGTCAATGATTGCTGATCAACGGGGTCACGAAGAAGAGGAATTAAAGCAGGACAAAACGATGGAGATGAGTGTCGGCGATATTTCCCAGGTAGTTCAGAAGGTTTCATTGAGTCAGCCATCCGACGTGAGCATGGAGAACTCCGATTTGGAGCCATTTGACCTTCCGGCCTCTCCGCTGCCAATTCCGCATTCAAAATTCGAGGAACAAGAGACAGAAGAAGAAAATGACGAAATAGCGAAGGTTTCCGCCGTCTTCGATGACCAGTCCCCACAGTTTAAATTCGAGGAACAGGATAGTGAGGAGGAGGGCATCACTTTTGAAAAGACTCCGACTACAGCCTCCCCACACTCCTCCTCCTGCAACTCTGCCGCCGCCACGCCTTCATTTGAGAATTTAATTCATCAGGCAATCCGACCGGCAGCGGTTACCTTTGAGGCTCTTATCCCCTTATCGCAGAAGCGGCAGAAATTTGAGGGGTTCTTCTCCTCCACATCGGCTGTGAAAACACCCGTGAAACGAAGCTCCTCCGTGCTCCTCCGCCATTGTCCAGCGTCGGGGCAGTTTTCGCTCACTGGTGGCTCCAGGTTGGTGGACCTAGGGTTGTTCTCGCAGCCCGCCAAGAGATTCGCACTGTTCAGGGCAATTCGAGCGGCCAATGACGATGGGTTGCTGCCCCGAGTCGCCGCGTCGTCGGTCGACCGCTTTGACGTCTTGAAGGATTCTCCAACCATGGTAGGGGGCAGGCAGCTGTCTTCGTATTGTCTTCTCTGAACATTTTCGACATGCCTTGGCCTCTCCACTGGTCTTGGCGCTCTTTAGGGTGGGAGGATGTCAGTCCTAGAAAGTTTGACATTTGTTGGCGTTGCTGGAGTCTTGCCGACAGGAGGGGAAGACCGCTGGGACGGTGTGGTTTTAGATTCCGTGTGATGTGGTTTGAGATTGGGGGTTCGCTGTTTATGCTCGTGGTAGCCTGATAAAAGGATGCCAGTTTGACTGGGATACACTGAAAGGAACGCTGTTTGGTGAAGGAACGAAACGGGGAGTTTCGCTTCGAAAAGTCGAGCGTCGCCGAAGCATAATGTTGGGGATGATTGACATCTCGTTTAAACTGAGCTGAAATTAGGAGGTTTGGTGCCAATTAAATTCAATCGGCGAAGCTCTTTTCGTAGCACAGCGGGATCCAATTTTAGAAAAATATACATTTATTTCAAGTTTAGGTTTCTTTTTTAAATTCATATAAAACACCCATTTTGTCGAAACAATCATTCTCTGTTTATTAAACGTTATAGGAGATGATCTTGAATTTATGCATGATGAATAATATATTACAAATGTACACCGCAAGGAAACTTAGAGATGCCGATACCTTTGTTGAAATTCGGGATTAAATTTCGGCATAATTATGACTCTGTATCGACAATTAGGCGAAATTATAATTGCTTCTTGACAATTCGAAAATCGATATCTTTTAGATGTTCCCATAGTTGATTGTTCAGTGGGGTTAAATCAAGCGATTTTTGCGGCCAAATTGAGTGGGATTATTCTTCCAAGCAATTTCGTTCGCAATAAATTCATTTGTTCGTTTTCGGTGTGGCAAAACGTTCACGAGGGGCAAAATTTGCAATAGATGATTTATCATTAATACATTCTAGATATTCAATCATATCAATAACCAGATGGTGCTTTTCCATTGCAAATTGGTTGCTTAATTTGAATTTGAAGAAGTTACTCGAACTTGAAAGAGGGCCGCAGACCATTAAACATGTTTCTCCCCACACCACCCTAACATAACCCTCTTTACGTCCTTTTCTAGCTCAGCCGCGAGTACATAACGTTGGAGGATTTCGTGTACCGCGTCTTGGATCTCAAATGTCCAATAACCCCGGGCAACTTTGAAGCAGACCCGCTGTGGCCATCTCTGTTCCTGAATAGCTCCGAAATTGAGATGGTGAGTCCTTACAAATTCTTACACTCCAGCTGCAAATATATCGCGTGTGCATCAACAACAACAACATACCAAAAGTAACTTCTCCTCGAATAGGGGAAATGCCAGCAGCGAATTTCACCCAGTAGGACTCCAAACCTGTAAGATTTAAAGCAACCGCGATCAATCAACACTAATGCATATTTCAATTAATGAACTGACGACGTCACACACAGGCATCGTGGTGTATTTGTGTAGCATTTTGGACGATCAAATCACACCTACCGGACCCAGAAGAACACGAGGTTGACCTGGGTTGTCGTTTGGCTTTAGCCGCAAAAAAGACGCTGTCCCGATCACCACTCTCATCGGTCTGTTGAAAACACGACAAATAAAACTGTAGTAAATAACACACAATAAAAATGCCATAATTAATAGCTGACAAATCTTACTCTACGCCCAACCGGAGATATATTCACAAGGTCTAAATTAAAGAAAAACAGGACTCAGAAGACGTCTACGCAAAATGGATACTCTTGAGCTGACATCGCCTACTCGAAATCGGAGCGATTTTTATACGTAGTACAGGGTCAATCAAAGTCGAGTTTATTTTTCAAATTCGAATTTTACACCCATTTGGAAAGGAAAAGTATCATCGGTTTATAGGTTTATATAGAAGAGGGTCGACAATATGGAGCGAAATCTATCTGGTTCTGGACATACCTACACGAGTGAAACCGTTTCTGACCAACAATTCGTGGACAAGAGTTGGACGCGGAGTTGAAAATAACCGTAGATGATTAACACAAGGGACTTACGCGAGATGGAGTCATCTCCACCGTCCGAGGAATGTCGTATTGGTGAGATGGATTCGACGGGGGCTGCCAGAGCAACAGAATGCCGGTTCTTATGATCAGCGCAGTCGACCACCTCTTTAGAAATATCGAGAATAACAACACATAAGTCGGTTATACGCGAGGGGAACAACGACCGGCAATTAAACAATAATGT
Organism: Proteocephalus fallax; assembly: GCA_028672205.1. Taxonomy (NCBI): domain Eukaryota; kingdom Metazoa; phylum Platyhelminthes; class Cestoda; order Proteocephalidea; family Proteocephalidae; genus Proteocephalus; species Proteocephalus fallax. The sequence continues at coordinate 25,551 of JAPUBX010001610.1, read as the reverse complement.
GCAGGATAAAAACTAACCGACAAGGGGAGCGAATTGAACGCTTTGGGGTCGATTGGTTGATTTCGGTTGTGGTGAACAGGAACGGTTCGAAGCGGAGACTGGGGTAGATGGTGCCTGGATCGGCTTCAAAATGCGTTGCGCCTTCATGAGGCACATGCGAGGTGATTCTAATATTATTGGGGGGCTTGTTGGAGCTGTGGGGTAGAAAGATGTCAGTTGAACAGGTTGGCCGCGAGATGTACTCGGCCGCATCGGCGACGCGACATTGGGACGGGAGGGCTTATTCTCCTTGTCAGCCAATTCAAACTGACTGACGATATTTTGTTTGTTGCGCTCACGCACAGCGTTCAGTTCGGCTTCAAGCATTGCAATTTTAGTCTCGGCGTCAAGAAGCTGCTGTTGGATATTGGGAACGGGCTCCTCTTCTACAGCCACGCACGCAACATGATGATCTTGAGGCGAGACTAGTGAGCAAAAATGCATATTAATTGTTTGATGATATTTGTTAGGAAATTCCAAACGCAAAACACACATTTGTGAACACCACGGATGTGTTTTTTTGCGTTTCCCTTAGAAGAAAAACGTTTGTTGCACAGAGTACAGGCGAATGGCTTCGATCCTGGAAGATATAAAACAAAAGCAATGAAACACAAAACCTTGATAAACGCTTAATAGGAAATTCCAAACGCAAAACACACGTTTATGAATGGCCTCAACGTGGGTTGTAAGGTTGTTTTTTTGCGAAAACAATTTTCCACATTCTTTGCATTTGAAACGTTTCAAATCTGGAAGACAACCACGAAAAGACAATGCATTAACAACGGTTTAGTGAAATAAATCATTTGATGCATTAAAAACACAAACCCAAGTGGATGACATTAATATGGGCGTTAAGGTTCGATTGCCGAGTAAATTTCATAGCGCATTGGCTACAGGAAACCGATTTTAAATCTGGAAAAAGTTAAAATACACATTCATTTAATCAGTTGAAAAAGTTGTTTGCAATTTTAAGATTAACACAACGCGAGATCGCAATCAGACTTACTTTTCTTTGTTGGACCCATTTGAAGAAGAATATCTAAAATTACGGGCCGAATTAACATCTGTTTGTCAAAGAGAGAGAGAGAGAGAGGATGAGCAACTCAGTGACCGCAATTTAAGGGGTCCTTTTGATAGGCATCATTAATTTAACAAATTCGATTGTCAGTCTACATTCTTTCCATATAAAATTTGGAACTCAGAGAGAGGAAGAAGGCTCAGTAGTCTACGGCCAATTACGTCCCTCATGATAACTCAACATACTTTGGCCCCATACTTTCAAAACATGGAAATAAAAGAAAATTTTGGAGCTCACCAAACAGGAACTGCTGGCGTAAAAGTGATGTTGACTGGAGTGCAAACTGACGATTTTGTTAAACACACGCTGCAGTTCAGGATCCCGCCCAATGGATGGCGGGAAGATTCGCCCGGAGACTCTCGTCCAATGAAAGTGAAGTGACCGCGAGTGTTGCTAACTTGCGGCCCTGGGATTGGCTTACGCAAAACGGTTGTGTGCGCAATTACGCGTAGGTGGCCGACCCTGTGCGTACGCACACCGGCTGCAAATTCAAACATTTCTCCCCTTGCTCCGTGTACAATGTCTAAAACATTGCTTAAATTTGGATCGAAATTTGGAGCAGCGATTAGTGAACAATTATTGAAGTGGCGTTGAACAATGATTCTTTGAATAGAGAGAATAGGCAGACCACTAGAAAACGAGATTATTTTAAAAAGTCTATGAAGGGTTGAACAGTCAGAACATTTAAGGCCGGGGAAAATTATTAGAGTAGTATCACCTACTGTATCACCTACTCTCTCTCTCTCTCTCTCTCTCTCTCTCTCTCTCTCTCTCTCACTCTCTCTCTCTCTCTCTCTCTCTCTCTCTCTCTCTCTCTCTTTTCATCGCAAAAACTGGGTCCCATGGGCAAGCCCTGGAAGTTGGGACTGATGTTGGCGGCGGTGGCCGCGCCCCGACGACTTTCGATGCAATTCGGGAGGAGATCGTCAGAGACGCTGGAGGAGGACCGAGGGGCGCTAAAAATAGACACAACAGGACGTCATCTCTTGGAACAAATTAACCCCAAAAACTGACTCATCGGCTTCATTATTTTTGGCAACTTCCAGTAGACTTGTCTATTTTCGTTGTATATATTTGAGTTACCAAATACATGATGGCATTATTAGATATAAAATCGTTTTCAATAAACTGTGTCGAGCTGATACAGTGACTGCTCGAAATAATGTAAATCTAATTACTAAAGTTGACACTAAGACAGCAATGTTCAATGTTCAGTTATTCAAAACATACGCTTAAAAGTATCGCTTATCGTCTCACCTAAAAGTTTCTTCATAAATGTTATTTGTAGAATCAATTTTTGAAGTTTAAGTAGGTGAATTAGGAGGAAGTGAAGAAGGAATACGTGAATGGGGGACATAAGGAGACGGAGAAGGAGGTAAATGAAGAGACGTAGTCTGGCTTCAAGAGCTCCACAGCGGCTGGTTCCGACAGGGTCCCCCCGGCGATTCTTAAAATCTGTCACCGGGAGATTTCTCCGTTTGTCACCCAGCTCGTCAATCATTCCTTAGAAGAATGCTCCTTTCCTTCGGAATGGAGAGATGTCGCTAAAACACCAATTCCGAAACCGGCCAATGGTTCCGCCGGATCAAAATCGAAATTCCTCGCTGTTACTTTTAACATTCGGTTATCATGGAGTGATCATCTCGTTTTCTAGTGGTCTGCCTATTCTCTCTATTCAAGAAATCATCGTTCAACGCCACTTCAATAATTTTTCACTAATAGCTACTCGTATTTTAAGTGACCCCTCCCATCCCCTCTATTCCAGTTTATCTGAATGTAAATCTCTTCGACCAATGCGTAAACTATACCGTTCAATAACAACAAGAACAGCGGCATACCGCAATTGGGTCATTCCCTATTTGTCCCGATTTTTATTATCACCAGAGCAGGTGAAACAAGAACTAAAAGACAATTTTCACATCTAATACTTGTAATATTGCCTATTTTTACAGCTGAAAGTTTTGGTCGAAAATAGGGGGCGAAAATGTTTGGCGAACGAAAATATTGCGAAATTTTCTCGAGTGGTGGCACTCTTCACTCGCCTTTGACGGCCCAATTTCTTACTGGCGTACGCGATGACTCGTTCATACCCGTTGGCGTCAGTCTGTGATAGTACCGCTCTGATAGCGGTGTCGCTTGCATCGGCGTCGAGGATAAAGGGCGGGGCGTCAGCATCAAAGATGGGCAAGGTTAAGATGGGGGCCTCGCATAGTGCCATCTTTAGATTCGCAGCGGTCGGGCAGCGAGGAGCCACTGGTAGTCGCTTTATTGAGGCTACCCGAACCAAAACGTTCAGCTCAAAATTTACAGAAAACAAATTGATACAGGAAATTTCGATCATACATGGACTAATAAAGAGAGAGGGGTCATCAAACTTCGATTGGCAATCATTAATGGCATCGCTAGGTGGGTGTGGGGTCAAGACGTGCCATTTTGTGGTAATTGGACACCACCTTGCGCAAATTTCCGATCACTTTTACAGCCTCCAATATTGATCGCCATATGCCAAGGACCACTCTTATGTGCCCGACAGACTAAACGTTTCGGGGTGTTCGATTGGCTGTGATTTATTAAATGCGAGAATCAAATAAAAATCTCCAAATTCGCGCGACTTCGTGTGGGGGGGGCGGGCGGTTGCTTGGAAGTTTCTCTGGAATACCTTAACAGGTGGCGTTCCCAGTCCCGTTTGATACTGACGGGTTTCATCCGCGCATGGTGGCTCAATCAGGCAATGAAGCTACATTGATACCGATCGTTCGTTTGTTCGTTCGCGCGTGCGTGCGCGCTCGCTCTCACACACACTAGATCCAACCTCAAATGCAATCACAATTTCGGCGGCCGCGTCCACAGTGGTCGAATCCGGGTCTCTCACTAACAAAGTGAGGCCCCCTAACCCCTGAGCCCGCCCACCCGTCGATTACTGACCCCGTGACCTTGTTTCATGCTCCATTCACCTGCTTGAAGAATTTCCCACGACGATCGTTAGGAATGTTTTACCTGCGACGGCGTCCTGCTGAGCCGTGCACCGAGAAAAATTGGGATTCCGCATTTTTCAAGTCATAGTGAGTTGATCACGCATCCGGACAGTGTGTTTGCAGAAATCAGTCTCCGATACCTCTTTTTTTGAAGTAATAACGATTAATTCATTAATTTAGCATCGCCTTATGACCGAAAAGTGCCCGTTTTGGCATGGGGTAGGCTGCCGTTCCTGGGGGAAGCAAATGACACACAGACACCACATTGGTCGAAGTCCTTTGCATTGAGGCAGATGGTGAGAGGGAGAGGGAATTTGTAAAGAAAGCGACGAGTCTTCGATCGAAGATAACCACGTGTAAATTAAATTATTTATAGAGGCTTTGGAAGGTTGACCATTCTGAATATCCAAGTCCAGGAAAAAACGAACGCGGAGCCCGGCAGACATCCATCGCTAAAAACAAGCACAACTATCTGACCCCGTCCACGCGTTGCTGCCTCGTGTGTCCATATCGATAGGCACTGAGCTGGATGTAACCATTTCATGGGGTCCTATTGGCGTTTCTGATCCCAATGTGTCAGCTTATCGATGGTTTCGCAGCTTGACACGCATATCTGTAGTCAGGTTCAACGTCTTGACGCTTTGCCACAAAAAAGAGCAAGTATTAAATTGGAGTTTTTTCAGATGCCATCAGCTGAGGGGAACACTAACTGAATTTTTGTTTTAAATTGTATTCCGTCATTCATCAGTAACCCCTACGCAGCACAGAAACCCAATTTGACCTTCTCTCAGCCATTCGAGGAGGAGTCAGATGCGGGCAGCAGTGACGATGGCATCGGTGTTAGACGGCCCCGCAAGCGGCGTCAAAGGCTTCGTGTTATTAGATCCGCCGCAGTCTCCTCGTTGACGTCGTCATCTAGTCAAAGTGTTGGCATCGCCGCTAAATATCTGACGGTTCCACTGCCTACAGACGAGGAAAAACCAGACGACAATCCACGCGCTCGGAGACTAAACCGCAATAAATACTGATATGAAGTTGCATGGCTCCCGGCGTTGACCAGAATACTGGAATATCGCCACAAGTAGCAACAGCCAATCATAGCATGTTTCAAGGACTTCCGGGGGGCATTTGACTCGGTAAACAGGGAGTCACTCTGGGCAGTAATGGAAGCGAATGGTAAAATTGCGAACCTTTTCAAGTCAAACTACTCGTGCACCTGAGCGAAAGTTCACGCCTACGGTGGAGAGTCGGAAGAGTTTCATTGATGTTCATACGCGGAGAATCTGCCGACCCTTATACAACGTCTTCGGCAACTAAAGCCGCGAATCAGCACAGGCAAGGAGGAAGTTGAACGCCTCGAGCTACAGAAGTTCTGCGTGATGCGTCGTTGGGAACAGAACAGGATCACTATCTGTGCTGACCTGGCTGCCTCCGAACGCCGCGCGTGGACGACTACGATCCGCCACTTCCACGAAGCTGGCTCATCCTCTGGCAGAAGCAGCTAGCCGCCCCAAAGAAGGAGAGCAAACGACCCCTAGATCATGCAGCCTTAACTAGACAAGCGAGTTGTTACTTGACACTTGTTTCCAGGCAGGAATCGCCGCAACGGACATCGCGCCTTTACAATAAACAAACATGTTACAGGACGTAACGATTATACGTAGAAAATGCAGAATAAGTTAAGAAGAATAAAATAAGTAACATCAAGGTAAAATTGCAAGATAGTTCAATTTAACCCACAAAGTATATAAAGTTTGCCAAACGGGAAATGGCGTGCCATTGAAACCAACAAGCAGAAAAACCAATTTGGCTGTAATACGGTCGCATCGATATCCAGGAAACATTGCTTCCGCCACACGATTCCAAACAGTAGGCTTACATTAAGCCAAGAGAGAAGAAGTCGACATCCCCGGTTCCCTGGTCCCAACACTCCCGAGCCATAATGGCCTCCAGATGTGACGTGTGGTTTGGCAGGTCGCGAGTCCGCAACTTGCGATCTTCTTTGTCCAGTTTTAGTAGCATTCCGCCACGATTTTTGAGAATAGCAGGGTCCTGACGTTTTAGCTGAAGCAGAAAGATATTCAAATGTGCCGTCATGGTTTGATACGCAATTAACAGCTCAAGTTATGCATAGGGAATGTGGATGCGAGTGGCTCGTTTCCAAGCGTTTTACGATAAAAAGTTGCCAGCATACCTCGATAGCCTTAATTTGTCGCACTGTGTCCTTCCAAACGGTAAGGGCGTCATAAAATCTTTGATGGTTCTGTTTAAAATGCCGCCATTTGAGAACCTCCGCCTCGAGACGAGATAGATTCTCCTCCGAAGTGTCAGCTGGGGTAGCGTCACGGAATTGTTGTCGATACTCGGTGCACACAGAACAATCTTTCCAAACGCCTTCCAACTCGAGGAAAACACATGCGACCGTCAGGTGGGGTAGGTTGGCCAGACGAAGCTCTCGTAGACGTTTCAGTTCCTGCTCACCCTAGAAAAACCCAGTAAACACAAGCACCATCAATATACTACAATTGACCGACACTATGAAAACCACGCATCATTTTCTTCTGAAGCATTATATACCAAGTATTTAAACATAATATTTAAAAGTGTAATGGATCAGAAGGCCTATAAATAAATAGTCACGAAACCCAGATATCTGATTCGCAGAGATTGGGATGGAATATGGGGAAAACCCAAGTCCAGAACAAGGATCCCTTATACCGGAAAATTCGGGATAAGGATAAAGTGCCACTCTTATAAACATCGTCGGCATATAATTTATAATGTCTGAGTGTTCCTTAACACATCAACCAGCGAATAACGTCTCGACAGATAGAAAACGTGTCCGTCGCATAGCAGCATTGGGTCTTCCGAACATTATTAGATGCCGTAGGACATGTTTACATCCTCTAGTGATTCAGCAACTGCCGAAACCTTTGCGCTATCGTGCAAGCAATAATCCAAGGTGCAAATGTCTTGAAAAGATGGTGACACTAGATCCCACAATTTATGCCTTCTTTCGGGAAGCATAACCTCCAACAAAGGCGCCTTCTTCTCATTATGAATGTCTAGGACGTACGCGAATGCTCGACGTTATTCGTAACAAAACCGTCGGGAAGCTTTACGACCTGTAGAGGAAAAGCACATTACGAATGGATAAAAAATTAAGCATCCAAACCTCGCTCTAACCGCTAGCATCCCATGACGATATTCCCTCGACGAATTCCGCGAGTAGTCGGGACCGATTAATTGCCTCCTTCATGTCATAATACCTTTTTCACTCTGCCTGCCCCCATATGGAGAGGATGAAGCGTCTTTGTTGTTGTGTTGAATTTCAGCTTCGTAAAACGTCGATCGCACATAAAGTCGGGGCAGATGGAGACCAGTTAAGATCCGGATGAGTTTAAATTTAATCGAAGTAATTGACGCAGCGCTTTAATTAGGTTGATAATGCAAATGCCAGAATAATAGTCAGCAAGGTCACTAATAAGCTTGTGCGCGTGGTTGCTAGAGAAAACCTTGCACCAATTTGGAGAGGGAAATTTCTCATTAAAACAAGGAATTAGAATTAAGACGATGAGAAAATATTTTACGGAAAACAATTGTTCAATTATCCCCTATATCCTTTCAGATGATTATTGTATTTTACACAGCATTATCATCAAAAATTATAGACGTTGTCATAGATGTAATGTTTTACAAGTAATTCAAATCAGATAATAAGTAAGCGATATATTCGATACACATAATGACGTAAAACGTTTCCTTGTTTATGTGTGCTTGTATCCTATATTCTGTTTGATTTCTTGGATTATTTTAAAATGATAGGCGCTGTAATGTCCCAGTGGGAATGAGATCTAGGAAAATAGGATTAGTTAATAGCAACCTGTATTCCGCAAGAAGAGTGTCCCCAAACGTCAGTCAACTCCATGAATAAGGCGACTTAAATGGGCGAGTGACCTTTACTTAGTAAGGAAGATTGGTAGAAGGTACACGCATCGTGTAAGTGCACTTACGAAAGAGGATATAATAAGGAAAGCGATAGACGGAGAAGTTGGAACACAATAAGAGCTTTGGGCGAAAATGGGACGGGTCCTTATAACGGGTAACTACCCAACTGGTCAATAGTGTGGGAGAAGGAAAGATGTCGCTGTAGGTCCTACAGTGTAGGATGTGGAGGAGGTTGAGCGGCTGCGGTTGCCGGTTGCGGAGGGTTGGGAGAGCGAAAGGCATCCTGTGTGACGGGAGAAAGTGAGTTGCCTCACTTTGAGTGAACCAGAGGGTCGTAAACACCATCAGATCGAACTTCGTTCCATAGAAAGATAGAAAGGCAAGATGGCCGCCTCTTATCCTGTCAGGTCGTGCGTTACAGCGCCACAAAGGAAAGGGTGTTTTGAATTGTGTATTTTAGTAAAATAAATTAGGCTATGAATTTGTTTGATTGTTTAGCCTTGAAATCGATGTATAGTTATTTTATATTTTCGGTCATCGCATATTTACTAAGTTGAGTTCCTATAGTGTAGTTTATGCTTGTTTTGTGGGTCTATCAAATACTGCAGTAGGAACAGGCTTCCGTTGAAGACATTTGCACGAAGGCATCAAACGCATAATTTATGCTAGTAGAACTAAACAATCTATGTAAGAATAGAGGAACACTGCAGGAGAGAGACAGGTAACAGGCCTGGTTGAGGGACGTATAGCTATAGTAATTTGAAGACTTTCCGTGGCCCAAAGATCAGAATGGCACGATGACCAAAGACGAAGGTCCAGGAATGAATAATATTGTTTATTATTCAAACGAATAACTTATGGGCCCGACCTGGGCACGAGAAAAGCAGACAAGGCGCGATGCTTAGCGCCCGCTGCAGGCGAGTCCTGTCTGGACGCACATGGGGCGTGTCGTGGTCAAAAATGGGGTCCGGCCAAGGGTCGTTGATGTTTTTCTTAATAAATCCACGTTAAGGTCCCACAGCACTTTGGGATGCCGATCTCCCATGAATCCACGTCAAGGTGCACTAAGCAGCAGAACGACCTATTTTGGAGCCGGTTTGAAGAGCCATTGGACGAAAAGATTGCGGCTGTTGGTGGGGACACCTTGAAACCGGGTGCACTATTATCTATTCAACAACAATGCCGCGACGAAAGACGACAAATATTGCGGAAAATACCCAAAATTACCCAGGTAACAGGACTTATACGTCTTTTTATCCGGTAAAATAAGCGTCTAGAGGGTTGCGTTTACTACTGTTCGCACGTTTGGAGTATTTTTGGGCTGTCATCCCACTGGGGTGATTTGTGTAACTATGCGACCATTTTAATTAACGGGGTTTAATGCTCCCAACCCGCAAATCATATGGACTTTGCCGTCGGAGATCAGACTTATGAAAGGTGTTTTCGGTAATGGGATTTGGGTGTTCTTGAAGTAACGCGCGCAGTCGATGCGAGTCACATACTCAGAGATCCTTCAAAACCCACTAAATGTTGCACCAAGAGACGAAATAGGCCGCATTACAAAATGCACGAAAACGCAGTTCATAAATTTGTTATAAACGTTGATAAATGCAGTTGATTCATGAAAAACAATGCTATTCGACAGCTTCGTTGAAGATGCAAGAAGTGAAACGCACCCGCGTGAACATTCGAAATGTGTGTCCGAAGGTCCCCCGCTCGAGCAAACGACTTGTCGCATTGACTGCACGCGTGCGGCCTCAAACCTGGAAGACGTCAAAATAAAAATGTCAAAAACGCTGCATTAACAACATTTCGCAACAAAAAGTCGCCCAAACGCCCCATGACGGTTAAACGGTGCCAACAAATAAAATAAAACCTCGCAAAAACGGCGCGGTTTTTTTAATTTGTAATAAACGTTGAGAAATGCAGTTGATTCATGAAAAACCATGCTATTCGACAGCTTCGTTGAAGATGCAAGAAGTGAAACGCACCCGCGTGAACACTCGAAATGTGTGTGCGAAGGTGCCCCGCCTCGAGAAAACGACTTGGTCGCATTGACTGCAGGCGTGCGGCCTCAAACCTGGAAGACGTCAAAATAAAAATGCCAAAAACGCTGCATTAACAACATTTCACGACAAAAAATAGCCCAACGGTTAAGCGGTGCAAATACCTTGCAAAAACGGCGCGGTATTTTTAATTTTGAATAAACGTGGACAAATGCAGTTGCTACTCAATCACGGGCCTACTTTTATGTGTATTTAAATGTTGTTGAAGTGTATTTTTCCTAAGAAATCGCTCCTGACACTCGATGCACTCAAAGGGGTGGTAGTTGGAATGAGTTCGAAGATGTTCGGTCAATCCGCCCGGTGTCTTGAACTCCTTGAAACAATCCTTACAACAATTCCCACGCGACGGCTCATCTACGGCCAAAATTGATTGATTGCGGCATTGGGGCAGTCCTTCGTCGAATGCATCCTCGTGGTTCTACTGAAGCCTCAACCGGGTCGCAGCATGACACCACATCTTCCAATGACACCGAAACACTTGTCGCAGTTGGCAAACGTGTATGCATTTTGGGTATTTGCTTTGTGGTTAGTGCAATGTGTGTTTTTTTTCTAACTTGCCAGAATAATTCCACACTCCTAATGAGTTTCATCGTTTCATTGACGCGCATCCCGATGCCCCCGATGATCCGTTTTTTACATGTTGTTGCATTGAAACTGATTTATCAAATGTCACTGCTAATTTAATCAACACCTCTTGTTCCGTAAAATAATCTCGTTTTCTAGTGGTCTGTCTATTCTCTCTATTCAAGACATCATCATTGTTCGACGCCACTTCAATAATTGTTCACTAATCGCTGCTCCAAATTTTAAGTCACCCCTCCCATCCCAGTTTATCCGAATGGAAATCTCTTCCACCAATGAGTAGACTATAACGTTCAATACCAACAAGAACAGCGGCATATCGCAATTCGGTCATTCCCTATTAATTCTGTTCATTGACTGATTTTATGATTAATTAATAAAAATGCAGCTAAATACGTGTTGAGTTGGTCAGATGAAATTGTATTAAAACAAATGGGTATCTAAATTATCATTGTGGCTTAATTGATTTAATAGACGAATGATATATTTATTTAGCAGTAAAAGGCCACCATTTTCTCGATTGAACCAGAACAATTCCAATACCTTTAAGTACGAGGGTTTGCTACTTCAAAGAGACACAAATCCCAAGACTCCCATTTTACCGTCAACTTATTACATAACACGGAATCCATTTATTGTCAAAATGGTGTCGTTAACGAGCAGCACGAATGAAGGCGTTATTAAACGGGAATTTTTAAATCTAGTTTTTTTTATTTTAACAAACCTATATCAGACAGGATCACAACATGATCATCGTTTTGGCGAAAGATTAAATCACTTGGAGCGGATACTTTCCGAAAACACACGCTCTCCAATGGCGAAGAACTGTTTCTCCTTGAGCATTAGCTGTTTCCAGCGAATCCATCTTGAATAAATCTTCATTTTTCATGGCGTTTTTTTCAACCCATTACGTTTGTTAATGAACAGGGACACAAAACTTGTTTGAACACTAAACCAAGATTTAGGCAGGGGAACTTAGAATCTAACTTAAGCGTAAATCAAAGTCTTTTTCCCCCAATTTGGTAAAATTACTAAATATATTTTGTCTATGAAAAAATATTCGACGATTCTCCAACAAATCAAGGCTTTAATTCGACACACCAGACCGCATTGTTTTAGTCTACAATGCTCTAAATTATTCGGTATCACGTTGAATGGGTCGGTCGCCGATATCAGCAAATCGATTTTCCTTTAAATTTCAGCAAAGCCCGCGCTTTCGTTATTCCACTGACGACGGAAGAAGAAGAAGAAGAAGAAGAGTAGTGTCATCGAGGCGACCAGAAGGGTCACCGACAGCTCGCGTAGGGCCGGAACGCTTACGCTGGGCTGCTGCTTCCAGCTGACGTGTCCCCCACCACGAGTAGCTCGGCGTTTCTCGACCAGATAATTTTGGAGACGTACGATAAATTTAGTTTAAATTAGTAACTGGTCGGACTATGCGTATCGGAGGTCGTGACTCGCTCTGCAAACTGCCATTATTCGGAAGTCTGACACGTGATTGTGCTCGACAGAAATCGATTTATTCTGAAACGCATGAAACATAAAAAAAAAGGAGGCGAGAAATCTTCCACCATCTCAACTGACGTTGACGACTTCCTCTATTCATCTTGCTTTTGCTTTTAATTTGCTTCGTCACACATAGTAGTATAAGTTGCATTGTCGATTGCGAGAGTCGCATTATTCTGATAAGGAGTTTCGAACATCGTCCTGGTAGTATCAGCAGTAATGGAAGTCGTCTGAGTAGTATCTGCAGTGATTGAAGTTTTCTTAAAAGTATAAATTGCTGATGAAGTCGTCTTTGTAAAATCAAAATTGATTGTTTTATTTTCATAAGTATCAGTTGTTGTGAACGTAGTATCAGTAGTGATCTAAAATGTATTGGTAAAATCAGTAATATTGGAAGACCTATACGTCCTGTTTGCAGTCGTTTAAAAAGACTGTGTATCATAAAACGTTGTTGAAGTTATCTTAGGAAAAAAACTCACATGCCGTCCTTGCACAATAATTGCGGTGTACTACCAGGCGCAGTGCTATCTCCATTCCTTTTTAACTATTACACGTCTAGCCTTCGGTCCTCAAACGACGTGACACTAATAAAATACGCGGATATCTGACTTTATTCCATGCATGTAACACGAATGGTGATTCTCAACAGCTCGGGCAGGCAGTCACTGAGGTACTCTAGTCGTCTTCGGAGAATGGTTTTCTGTTGAATGAATCAAAATGCATCTCTATTACATTTTCCTTGAGAGCCGATGTTGACACTCCTGAAATCCCTTCACTCCATAATTTCGCTTCGAGTTCAAAATCTAAATTCCTCGGCGTTATTTTTAACAGTCGGTTATCATGGAGCGATCATGTAGATGTCTTTGGTAAATGCCGTCGTCTTTGCTTCCTAGTTCGGCGGTTTAGGAGAATTGGCTTAGGCTCTAGCCACATAAAAACCTTTGTCTATGCCTGTATAATCCCAAGACCTAATAGTCGATGCTAAGCGTCGTCGCAAAACCATTGATTGTGATACGGAATGCATCGGGGACTGGGTCGTGTGCATGGGATAAGCAATTGGCAAATGGTCCGTGAAAGCCATTAGAGTATAAGCTTCGGTCCAATGTCTGAATTGCTTATGTCCGAAAAGAATAATTCGCGGCGAAATACTATAGCGTGTCTCTGGCGTTATGAAAGGTTTTGTGAAAAAGGCCAGTGTTGCTGATGATTTCTGGACATCTCGCTGTACATCGGCCCCAGCAAAAAACTATCGAAACGTCAACTGTATTAAAGCAACAAGCTTTAGAGTTCGGATTTAATAGCCAAGTGAATGTGGCCAAATCCTGCCTCAATAAACCCACGGCTGACTGCTTTCCTTCCGTCACCTTAAGTAGTCCGTTGGATCCGTCAGTAAACGCATACAGAGGCAAACAAATCGATGAATTATTAAATATGAGACGGCGGTAAATATTTATTTTTGTCAGAAACTGAAGAAGATGTGGCGATGCGTTCGCAAACTAGGGACTAGCAAGCATGCGTTATCCAATAGAGGCCGCAAAACCTCTTTTACCTAGATTAGGTATTCCTGTATGTAGGAATATCTTATCCCGCGTAAAATTTACCCGAAGAAACTTTGAAAGAACTGGGCTTTGTTCCGTAAAATGGAAGGCATTCGTACGAATTCTAATAATCCCAACGGTGTCATAATGGTCTTTTGGACGCTAGCCTACAGTAACGGAACGACTGTGGGTGATCCTGGGTGCGTTGGAAATGTTTAAAATGCTCTCTTTACTAGGCTATTTCGTAACAGCGGTTTCTAATAGTTGAAGGGCTTCAGCCTCGGCTACATTATTAGACATTTGTACCAGCTGCTTTCGATGGAATCTTCAGCCAACGCAACCACAGCTTGGATTTTAAGCTCCCTAGTGATCCCAAGAAAAGAATAGTGGTCTAGACGAAGGTTAACCAGTCGTTTATATTAGCCGGCCAGACTCGGAGCATTTTTGGCGAACCATTTTTTCACGAAAACAATGTAGTTTGATGACGACGGTTTAAATGCTCGCTAAATTTAAGCATCTCATTCTATATTAATTACTGTAACGCACGCCACTGGCTGCATGTATAGTTTTTAAACCTGGTAACGTAACTTGTTTTATATATCATTTAAGGTCTGCCCTTTAATCCGCGACAACGCTTCTGATCCTCATCAGACTTTACATTCATATCCTATCGTGTTGGCTTATCGATAATAAATCTTCCCCCACAATCTCTCCTCCTGTTTGCTCCATTCTGCCTCAGTATCAAGGTGCACTCTCACTCCTATTTTCTCCAGGTCTTCGAAGTTACGAGGACATTACATTTGGTGATAGCGACGTAAAACGTGAAAGTTACCACGTTTTCTTACCTACACGCCTTCTCGTAGTCATACATACCCCAACAAAATGCCCCCATCTGAGCAACAACACGAACAGGATGCGTTCCAGACCCCACCCTTCGAGGGAAGAGCCATTCCCACGTCAACATTCTCCCCTCCCGACATTTATTCCACAGGCTACAAGCGCCAACTCTATACAATTACCCTCAGCCCTGCAAAACCCCCACCCAACCCGTTACTGCCACACCAGACCATCAGGCATCTTCTCCCCCTACAACAGACTAAAACCGCCACTCCTTCAAAGGACCGACAATTTCGGACCATGAATTCCTAACGCCCGTACCTACCTCGAATTGGTCCCAGATCTTTACCGCAAGCTGGCTCTCCGCGCACTCCTGGCTCCTGAAGTTGCCTACCAAGTAGACGGCCTTGCCCCCTCCCCCCTCGCCCCATACTCTCAATATTTGGAAGCCATAGAACAGCCGTTTCAGTTCAGTTCGGGCACCAATGACGCCTACTTTAAACTCCTCAATCGCACCCAGCGAGACGGGAATGCCTGCGAGACTTCTGTATCGCGCTAAAACACCTGTCATTTCAGGCCTTTCCACCCCAAGGCAACGAAGAGTTTACGTTTAGTGTGATGCTACGGGGAATCTGTGACCCCAACCTCGCCCAAATATTCACGAGAAATCCTCCATCTAATGCTAAGGAGTCCATCGCCTGTGCGTAAGCAGCCCAGTTCCAATTCCCCCTTGCTTTCGCCAACCCCATCGTCAACACACCGCAACCGACAAGCCTACCACCGGCAATCCCCAACTCACGACAACAAACATACACAAAACTCGAAACCCCTCCAACGAGGTACGCGCGCCCCCTCCTAGAAACCCGGACTGCCACTTTTGCTCCAAATTCGGCAGAAACTCCAGAGCGTGTGGCCACAACAAAGGTAACCCTAATGTACCTTTATCTGTTCTAACCCAACTCTCTACGAGTTTAAAACCGCTCACTTTTGCAGGCAGAATGCTGGGTAAGAAGTTTAGCTTCGTAGTCGACACTGGTGCAGCCGTTTTCAACTAACTTATCCTGCATCGTTCACGACTCATCCTTTCCAAGTTTCCCAAAATAAAAGTCGTAGCCGCCAATAACTCTCACCTTACGATTTCCGGTTCTGTTACAATCCCCTTCACTCTCAATTGCCGGACATTCCACCACCGTTTTTTGTCTCCACCGACATCAAGTGGAACGCTATCGTTTGCTGTGATTGGGAAACTGTATATATTCTTTGGCAAATTAAGTTAAAAAAATTTTGTAGGCTGAACACAACAATTTTCAATAAAAATCCAATGGACGTTCACCACTTACAAGCACCCAACCCCAGTCGACTCAACCAATGCGATCTGTTATCGTGGGGTGACGGCAGAATATTAAATAAAATAAATAAATAAATAATTTTTACGCTTTATTAAGGTCACAAAGACCAGAACTTTCAGCATTTAATGTTTAACAGGAATGGAGGAAATAACAACGAGGTAATGGCGGCCATAGAAGGCCTTGTCCGTAACGCGCGCGAGACAGTTTCCGCCGCCCGGCCTCCAGGTTGCTAGATTACAAGCGCACACCACTACGCATCGAATATTTTTACCCGTGCAAAGAAGGTCACTCAAACACACGAAGAATAAGAAGAAGATTAGTAAGAAAGACTAATTAAATCTTCAAACTTTATCCAATTAAGCTTTTTGGTTTCAAACATATTTTCTGGAGGAATTAAAAATGACCATGAAATTTACGAAAAGATGTGCACAGGATCAACGCTCAATTTTGCTACTTTCAACGCGCTAAATTCACACTTGAGCCGATTTTGAGCAACACCCAACGCTCTGTTTTACACGAGTTCCCTGATTCCCGCAAATGGTGTGAAAATGCCTTACGAATACATGTTTTATGCATAATTCTTGTCAGCTTAGCGTTTAATAAGACATTGACCCTATAACCCCTGTCCGCGGATACGACCGATTGGCTGGGCGTCTGTCGGACAACCCAACCCGCCCAACGACACCTCCTTCTTGTCAGATACTCATGAATGGCCCGCACGCAGTAATAATTCCAAACAGCACACTGCAACCAATAACCCCGATTCGCGTCCTTGAACAGCTGTGAATTACACCCCAATCACTCCTTGTTATGGCTCCTTCCTCATACTGTAGGTATCGGGGATCCCGAACTCCGTCTTCGGGGGAAAAGAATCCTTAAGGAGCTACAAAGTAATGCAGAGGCTGCCACGGCGCGTTAAAAGGTCACCACATCGCTTATCCAACCCTTTTTTGTTAACATGTTTCAGTGCCACAATATAATCGAATTGTCTTGCTGAACAAAATCTCTTCTTAAAAATATCGGAAAGGGACAGCTCTATTGCTTCGCAGAATACAACAGCCTCGTAGATAAAAACCCATTCTTTCAGCAAGCCCAAAACGCCAAATGTAACCTCACAGCAATAATGAGGTCGACTCATTATGCATTTTCTACCTTAAATCGTCACTTTTTGTAACATTTGTGTTTATTGAACATTTTAATGCTACACGTTTTTGTCCTCTTGACCTTTGTTAATGTCATATTATCATTAGTATTATAAATTGTATGGTTACTATCCTTGATGTTACTGATTCCTATCCTGAATCAGCTGACCTTGTTATTGATTTCTATACTTGTGAACCAGCTGATTCGGCTTACACGACTCCGTCTGTTCCAGAAAAACGCTCGCAAGCTCTACATCGGCGCTCTGGAATTGAAATCTCCGGTCGACAACCGCATGCCACCGAAGCTGCTGCACCCAGGTGGATGTGGTGGTTGCTAACTCATGTACGCGTAAAAAAAATTATTACGTTCGTTGATCGAGTAACATAGAACAATCGTACCCCGGGGTTCTGCAAATAAGCCTCTTTCGTAATACATATGGTTACAAGGGGGATGTCAAGTGGTTTCCTTAACTTAAATACAAGGGCGCGTTGTGCGCCATCCAAATATTGTATCTTATGAATGATGTTAGTTAAGGTGGTGCTGTAATGCTGGTGTCTAATAAACTGGATTCTAAGCGCGCATGGTATGGGTGTGACAAGACGAGGTCCATCTAGGTTGTCGAATGCGCCTCCAAGTTGTTAGGGACTTCAAAGAACGGCAGGGATATGTCCCAGGTGCTAAAGGAGCTAACCACGGGGGCCATCAAGCTGCGGTCGGTCCTTCGTTCTCCGGGTGGGACGCCGGTGCCCAGCAACAATGCCGAAAATACTCCGAGGTAAGATCTCCGAGGTCTCCCGATATCTCTTCTTTCTGGCTTCTTTTGTAAGTTGTCTCTGCTGACGGCTGATTACTATGATTAACACTATAGTTGGCGATTTAATTGTGTTTCAGGGAGGAGAAGCACCTCTGGTCGCGGGGTCAGCATGTCATTAATAGGAGACTGCGAAGTAACGAAGCAACTGAGTTGGACTGGCCCCGGTCTTGGTTGACGGATTCAACTCATCCTTGGGTGACCAGATATAGCCGAGCCAGCACATGCAACATCGAAAAATATTAGGTTCCACTGATCCTGTTCGCCTTTTCATTATAAAGGAGAATACGAGGCATTTTGTGCCGCAGCGATCTGGTCAGCCTGATAATCCCTTTCGTGAAGTGTCACGACCCCATGGAGTTTGCGCGCACAAATTTCACCGACAACTCTCCCGTATTTTCCGAGGACTGGTTGACCCCATTTTGAGGCGCAGACATTTGCTGCTTTCCATTTCGCCATTGCAGCCTGCCTACGAAAGGACTCCTTGCAAAGCCTAGGAAATGACCTGGTATACTTGCATGTTTAAAGTAGCATGGATATATCGTTTCACGTTTCGTTACAGCAAAAGTCCGTGGAGAGCTCCTTGAAAAGGATCTCGGAGTTCAAGCGTGTACCTGCGTGCAAATTGGCCTCTCAGACTCTCAAAGCCATTGATTTGTCGGTACCGAAGGCGCTGAGTTCGCAGGTTTTCACGTGGTCAACTGAAGATGTAGGTTGCTGCATCAAAAGGGTGAGATTTTACCTTTCCTAATCATTTTGCTAACCAATTTTGTCTTACTAATGTTTTGACTTAAAACTCGTAGGAGGGCTTCGATCAGGTTGCCGAAAAAGCCAGGGAAGTAAAGGTTTACGGTGAGATCCTTCTTGCGCTCACTGATGAGGATTTGAAAGAAGGACTTGGATTAAACAACTTGATTTATCGGTTTCGGTAGGTGTGCGGTCTTAATTTCTACCAATTAGAAAAGCAGGCATATTTCCGCACTCATATTCGTTGTTGTTTTCTGCGGCAACTCAGTCGTCTAAAATTCATAACCGATAACACGCCAATCGACCTAACGGGAATTACAAAATTTCTATCATCGACAGCTACTGTCCTCCCAAGAGATGAACGGGTGTTTCGGAGGCTGTCGTGGACTCCGCAATGAACCGGTAATAGATTATCCACCACCTGTGGTATGGCCGCCAACACGGAACACACCGATATCGCGGCGGGTTTGACGATATCATCGACAGCCCTCATGCAGTATACCTACAGCCTCCTGAGACATGGACTCACACGCGACCGACTCGTGGTATTGTGTTAACATTTAATTGTCTGAGGATCTGTCGTATACAGAATAAAACGAATGTTAAATTTGAAGGTAAAACGTGCAAGAATTGGAAATACAACCCTCGGAAAAGGCGTTGCGACCTCCATCAAAATAACACGTTTCGTTGGTCGCTTATTCTAAAAGGGTCTTTATAGATTTGATAAATCTCATGATTTGCCCCCTCAGATGGTTAATTATAATTTTCAAACGTTTTTACAGTGAGAACTTAACCGGAGAATTTTGCGGTTTTTTTAAATCCGTAGCCATCAATCCAGCTGGAGACTTGTGTTTCAATGTAAAAGTCCCGAGTGCGACCCCTTTTAACTTCACCATTAATAGTTTGCATTTATTTAACAAACATTGAATTTCTTAGTAGTGCTAATGAATCGGCCTGCAGATCTACGTAAACCCCCCGAATGAAGACAAAGATTACGAGCTAAAATGTACTTCTCGCCACTTGAAAACATCGCCCCCCCGTGTCCAGGGGTTTGTCAACGGAACCGGAAGTTTTTTAAAAAGAAGCCCCAAAAACCGACACATCCAGTATGCGCTGGGTCACTCAGGGATGGGGGCCCACATCACACCGCAATGCACAGCTGCGTCATCTCGCAGGGTTTTTAAAGTTTCGAACCCCGAGTCCTAATCGCACGTCTCAGTAAGTATGTATTCCAGAAGCGTGTGTCGAAGAGATCGGAGTAAATGTGCTAGAGTAGTCACAGCGGTAGATAGAACGTCTCATCTATTCTAACCCACGGTCCGTTATGGGGAACCCCACAAAGAGGCCAGAATGGCCGTAAAATGTATCCCATTGGACAAAGTCAAAGCGGCATTTATTTACCCATTCGCCACTGTAAAATACACATATGCCCTGGCGAATCGGTTTTTTATAAGACTAGAGCTTAAACCAAGTGTCCTGAAACGCAAACTAAGAAACTGAGTTGACAAAATTAACCAAAGACAGAATCTAAACACATAACGCAGGATTTTAATTAATTTAGGCCGTATTGTGATTCTTTAATCACATTAAATAAATCTGATTATTGTTGTCGAAAATGTGTTATAGTAAAAGATTATAAGCTAGTATACGCGGAACATTATCTTTCCATACAAATATTAAAAGCAAAATTAGTTTTAGAATCTCTAAAATAAGTTATAAATACTTAAATATATACTTCAAATATATAAAATGCATGTAACCATGAATATTTGATTGGACTAGCTGTGATAACGAAACGATTCCATCAAATAAGCCAGACACTTGTTAGTTTCTTTCTAGACTTGTGAAACATCTTAATGATTTATAAAAAAACGTTACTTTTTACGTTAAGTTCAAGCCAGAATATGAATGCAAATTGGTGATCGGTTTTAATTTTGCAAGTTATAACCGCGCCACTGAAATTCGTGTTTCTAATAATAATAATTGTTGTGGCTTTATTAAAAGTTAGTTTAATGTTCATATTTTTCCTTAAAGTTTACACAACTTAAAGTATTTGGGCGTTTTTTTCTTTTTCCGCAGAGCTCATAAAAGATTGAGAGTGATAATGTTGCGACCCTTCAGCAAGTTCGTCGCCGTCGAGTGCCGCTATTCAGTCACTTAATTGCTCGCTCCGTCGCGTTAATTTTTTAACTTTTCTACACACGGTTCAATACAACCTTTATTGTCCCTGTTGTCGTCCTCCTCTGCCTCTTTGCTATTGATTTCTGGATCGTAAAGAACGTAGGTGGCCGCCTACTCGTCGGTCTGCTTGATGAATCTCTATTGAAAGCTCCTCCGGGGCCTCTTGTTTGCTGATCGCGTCCTCCTTTTCGTCAGAATCCCACATTTCGATTAGCCAACAGAAGCAAGCGAGCAGAAAGACGGCGGCACGGCTCTTCTGGATTGGCCTGTTGACTTTTCGCCAATCTGGGCAATTCTGACCATCGTTTCGATCTACTCGCTCAAACTAGCCTAGTCCCGTTTTGCGTTGTCGGGTATGCTTGCAACGGGGCGTCAACGGTTTCGGCTTCTTTCCGGTTCGGCTCAGAGGCACGCCAATCATTGAAGAGGGCGTCACATTCAAGCAAATGTTTACCAATTTTGTCGCCAAGAGCGTCTTCAACGACCTGTTGTCTGGTTCTGGCGAGAGCGATGTTCAACGAAGGCAGAAGACAAGCGAAGACGTCAGTTCGATTATTTGACCGTTCATTCTTAATAACTTTTCTTAACGCTTGTTACTTTGAATTTCAAATATTTTGCGTTGCATCAGTTACTATAATTCATATTTATTTGCTTTTGTTGTATTAATATACAGCTGTGTATTTTGGGTTCAACGAACTACAAAGCAGCCGATTCGAAGGATTGGGTTTCAGGGATCATAGACGTTTCTTTAATATGGAATAATGGGACCTGGATTTGGGTGTTTGAACGCGTTAAGGGGTTTTGCCAACGACAATGCCACACAGAAGCACGGTTTATCTTCTCCTCACGTAACCTACTACCGGATGAGTATGTTGACTGGAAGTGTACCAATATAAAAGTACAATCCAGATTTGTTGTCGATAATATCGGTTGATCATCTCCGCTGCGCTGCAACTCCAACCATACTGTGAACGGTTGTCTGGCTTTCTTGACCTGTAGGGTCATGATAAATTCGCCAAAGACAAATTATCAAAATATCGGTTTTTATTTCAATTCCCAGCTTCTTCCTGACTTTGTGTTCTATATACCTCCCAGTTTCTTCATGGATAGAACTCCATTCTTAAACAAACCGTGTACTAGTTAACAGATTGCGCCTATCATTTATGCTGGGCATGTAGAGATATGTAGGATTAGGTCGCATCGCATATGGTGTTAAGGCATTCTGCGAGATGCCTTATTTCCTGCTTCGTAGATCGAGATTGACGGGGACACTGTACATTCGGCGTCTCCAGATGACTTGAAATGGAGTTGGAGGCGGTTTAATTGTAGAATAATATTTACTTTCGCAAAAGACTTGTTGTCTCCATGTCTCTTCGGTTGTGACGGCTTTTAGGCGCCTGTTATTGTTGCATAGCCTAAGGGAATGGGGCCGGCTCATGGTTCGGATGATACATTTTTGTGGCATATTGTCGACGATTTTGTTAAGTTGGCCGTGAAGGTTTAAGGGTATTTTTCGAACCTGTGTCTATATACTTAGTAGTTATCAGAAAGAGCATGACAATAATTGTTCCTATACGAACCAGAATAATGATCAACCGCCACCCTAATCCCCACCAACCGGAGGCTTCAGACGCCGGAGGAGTTCTAGAGAATTACCTGTACAGCCTCCCATATTGAGGAGTCTCCTGTTGTTTTTTATAACACGTTTCGTTGGTCGCTTATTCTAAAAGGGTCTTTATAGATTTGATAAATCTCATGATTTGCCCCCTCAGATGGTTAATTATAATTTTCAAACGTTTTTACAGTGAGAACTTAACCGGAAAATTTTGCGGTTTTTTTAAATCCGTAGCCATCAATCCAGCTGGAGACTTGTGTTTCAATGTAAAAGTCCCGAGTGCGACCCCTTTTAACTTCACCATTAATAGTTTGCATTTATTTAACAAACATTGAATTTCTTAGTAGTGCTAATGAATCGGCCTGTAGATCTACGCAAAACCCCCCGAATGAAGACAAAGATTACGAGCTAAAATGTACTTCTCGCCACTTGAAAACATCGCCCCCCCGTGTCCAGGGGTTTGTCAACGGAACCGGAAGTTTTTTAAAAAGAAGCCCCACAAACCGACACATCCAGTATGCGCTGGGTCTCTCAGGGATGGGGGCCCACATCACACCGCAATGCACAGCTGCGTCATCTCGCAGGTTTTTTAACGTTTCGAACCCCGAGTCCTAATCGCACGTCTCAGTAAGTATGTATCAGAGTCGTCCTATTTGTCGTCTTTCGGGCCAAGGAGATGCAATTTTAAGGCGTAAAATCCACAAATCTAGACAGTTAGACGGCTCCGGTGGACAATTAATTCTGGTAAAATGAAAAATGATTTGGCATGGGTTGGCGGGGGATTTATTGGTTTATCGATTAATGCCCTGTCTGGTATGAAGCTAATTGGTCGTTTTCAGCCACTACACCCCCGCCCAACGGTGCCCGGCCTTTTCGGTTGATTCATGAAATCCCTCCTCCTCCTCACCCTCGTAACTATCAAATTCAACAGACGCAAGGAATTTTTCACATAGTAGGCGTCGAATAGGACCAACTTTAACAAAATATGCTCCACGATTGACCTGTCCATAATCCGTGTTATTTGCATCATTAGAGATGGGAAGACGCTGCGTGGCCAAGACTGGCAATAAACGGCGGCACGACCGTCAATTTTCACTGGACGATCTTACCTCAGCCTTCAAATCCCACCAGCCCACCAATCGCACGCACGCACGCACGTGACTCTCGTTGCCTGGACAATAGGAAAGCAAAGCGTGTGCGGGTCGACAGGGCCGTCCTGGTGGGATTCAACCCGTTACATTCTGTTTCGAACATCTGAAATAATAACATTATCAAATAATAATAAAAATATGCACGAATCGGCGATTATACGCACGCACGCACGCACGCACGTGACTCTCGTTGCCTGGACAATATATCCCATTTAATTCCGATTTACTAATCCCTTCTTTTAGGAAGAAATGAACATCACACTTCTTTGTGCTTATACTAGCTGTCTTGGTAGCTTCGGTTATTGCAGCGCCTCAAATGGAGGAAAGCAAGTACGTCTCACCGTTTTCCTAAACCGTATTCTTACTCAATCAGTTCTCATTATAGTAACGGTCGAATTGACGAGTCAAAGTATCTGGAAGCCCCTCATGAAAGTGGCTTGGGGGACGCCGAAACAATGTTCTTTTGTGTCTACATGCTCGGCCGCACCAAGGTTGAGAACGAATCACTTCCCGAATTCTGGGACATCCCTAGGCAGATGCCAACCGCCTGGGTCACGTTTCCTTGGAGCCACCGTTTTCCATACTATAAATGGGATTTTGAAAATCACGACGTCTTCTGGGGAAGCCCGCCCACAATCCACAACAGCGACGACGGCCTCGGATATTTTGTGCACTTTAGTGGCAAAGCGACAGGCAAACTCGCGTTCAATGTCGACGAAGAGGACGCGAACAGCGATATCTTGAGGCCAGCAGGAAGCCCGTTCTTCGCAATTAATTGCCTTCCAAAAGAGAATGCCAATACACAATGGGTCCCTGGAAGGGAGTATTGATGCACACCATTTGTGTCATACTGAGTGGTTGTGGTAGTGGTGGTTGTAGAGTTTGTTGCATTCAAATTAATAATTAGTCAAATCGGTTTCCTTTTTTATTTCAAAAAGGGTGTGAGTGGGTTGGAGGCGATGAAATAGATATGGCAGCGCAGATTTTCCAAAGAGTCTGGTATTTACAAGAAAACGATTCGCATGATGAATGTTTTTATACAAACAAGAGGGCGTTTGATCACATTTTCGCGATTTGAATCGACATGGGTTCTCGGTGTATACGTCCCGTGCTGACTCGCGAAAGGTGATGTAAAATTGCAACAGACGTCGATCTACGCATTCGTAGGCCTCGTGGAAGGGAGTCGGTGAACCAATCGCATCGGTGCTTGATTTGATCAAGAGAAGCGACTCAACGCGCTTTGGACGAGACTTTGCAAAAAACTGGAATGTCGGAAGCTCGGGGGTTCATCACGGCAAGTAAAAATGTCCAGATATCGCTTATTTTTAAACGTGTGGTCGCGCAAAGCTAAAGTTTAAATAGGAAGGCTGAATAGCATTATAAGAAGGATGGAATTACTTTTCACACAATTACCGCGTTTTCCTGTTGTTCGAAGCGGTGTCGAGTACGTCGATAATCCACAAGGAAAACATTGCGTAGCACATGAATAGAAGGCAAAAAACCATCGGCACTTCAATTTCATTGGTTCTCAACCCGACCTTATTATTTTGCTGTACGCAAACTCGTACAAC
The DNA here is from genome assembly GCA_028672205.1 of Proteocephalus fallax. Classification (NCBI taxonomy): domain Eukaryota; kingdom Metazoa; phylum Platyhelminthes; class Cestoda; order Proteocephalidea; family Proteocephalidae; genus Proteocephalus; species Proteocephalus fallax. Next base: position 414 of record JAPUBX010001610.1, on the reverse strand, counting down.
AGTCATCAATCGTTTTTGTATGATACCTTTGGATGAAATTGCTGTATTCCACAATATCAGACAGACTGAATGTCTTGTCGTAAAGAAATGGATGGTAATCCAGACAGTGACGACGAGACGTCAGATTCCGTGCGCATTCCGAAATAATAAACTGAATTACTAATTCAGATTTGTGTGCATCATTATTTTCGACTTTGCGATTATCGTACTTTACATCTGTCGAGGGTTTATCAAATAAAATAGGGCTCTAATAGTCTTCCCTTAGATCAAAGGATTCACAATGTTAGCAACTCAGCCATCTCATCTATTGTGTCCGTTTAAGGCCACCAGTAATTTAAAATAATCAGCAAACCTTTTTTTACTAACTGATGTTGCCAATCGCCGAAATGATGCAACCTTTACCGAATACAAAAT
>JAPUBX010001609.1:0-24956 GCA_028672205.1 Proteocephalus fallax | reverse complement strand
CGTCTCAGCGGGCTTTTTTCGAAAAGTAGAACCCGCAAACCTTTAAAATGCAGAGGAGAAGTTCAAGAAAACCCTACTTGACGCCCTTCGCTCCCGCATCAAGTGAAGAGTGGAGTGTTTGCGATTACGTAACCACGGCGTCCAGAGTGCTTCTATTTGATTTATAAGCAAACTGTAAATGATCATCGGAAGCTTTAAGCGTGTCATAGTATAAAAAGAATAGGTGCTTTTCAATGAGTTTTTACTACACATATGAGGTGGCGATATGGCTGTTCTTCACAGGTCCGGCGGAAACATTGGCCGGTTTCGTAATTGTGTGTTATAGCGACATCTCTTCATGACGAAGAAAATAAACATTCTCTAAACCAATGATTTACGAGCTGGGTTTCAAACGGAGAAATCTCCCGGGTACCGATTTTAAGAATTGCGGGGGCGACCATGTCGGGACCAGCAGCGGTTTAGCTTTTCAGAACAGGCAAAATTTTGGAAATATAGGATTCGTTAGCCGGCAGGACAGCGCTGGGATAAAGAGATCTAACGAGAGGTACCACTTTAAGCCATCGCTGAGAGCATCAAGGTCTAGGGGACTACTTGGCAGATATTTGCGGCGGGTTCCAGTCAATCTGTGTAGATTTTTCCAGAGATCACCGGGTTCGATGTTGTAAAGAGCTCATCTGCAAAAATCTTGTATAAGCCATTCACCTCAGCTGTGATCTTTTTTGAAATTGGTTTTTATTTTTCGTTACCTCCCATGGTGACGGAGTCGTTCCTTTTTTTCCGCCTCAGTCGTTTCAGAAATGGAGAAGATATGACACGGGGGGTGAGTGATAGTTTCTGTAGTAGACAATGTCTATCTTAAAAAAACGGAGATAACTATTAATATTATCAATCTCTTTATCGAATTCAGAATACTCGAAAACTTTGAAGTCGGTTGTGGCAACGGCATCTCTGAAATATCACTGGTTCAAGGGGCAGTGAGAGCGGATACGAAGTGTTTTGGGTTTGTGACAACGTTGATGGTTTTTTTATCTTTGCCATATATTTTCGGTAGACGCAGTAGTCCATCCGGGATAAAGGTTTTAGTTTACGACAGGCAAACTGAAAACAATCGGACCGAAATATGTTGTCAAGAAGATTCCTTGGCGTTTAGGAAAATTGACTATGGTGGACTAAGTGTGCAAAGAGGGCTAATAGGCGCAGATTTGAAATAACCACACAGTTAAATAAAAGACATATCCATAATTGAAGAATTAAAAGGTATTATAGAGGCATAGAACTTAGATATGTCTGCTCTGGTACAATATGGGGAATAAACAAGTTAACGACGGTAACAGACTTGCGGTTTTAAAGAGACCTTAGATGGCCAGTAACACCAACACAGTCGATAACACTAACAGCTTAAAAGAAAACTGTTTTTCGATTTCTACTAGCTGAGATTAATACAACTCGCGACATCACCCCCTTGGGATTTTACGCCGACCATTCTGTCTTGACGAAAGCAAGACAGAGAGTAGAGTTCTCTACTCCAAAAGGAGTGACATTTTTTATGACTCCGGCTTGTGTTTTTTTGTACCACAGTTTTTACGGTGCACAGTGTTGCCCACAGCCCCATTTATTTCTCTTTAATTTGGAAGAATTTTATTGAAATCCACGGCATTTTTTATTGGTTTCCTACGAGAGAAGAAGCGGTGCCGTAATCTCGTTCTATCGGAAGAACGACTTCAGCATCGTCTACGAAATAAACGGTGACGTTAAACCCTCATTCGCTGATCCAAAGTGATCTTGAACATTTCAATAATAACATAAATACCAATGGCTTTCGTAGTTTCAATCTCGATTAATCGTTTTTTTTTATAGAACCGCAGCAATGTTGAAACTGGGACTTTGGTGTTAGTCGATTACGTTAACGTGAGCTTTTTAAACTGTTCTATTTTTATATCGAGGAAAATCTGTGAAGCAAATCGAGCAAACGAAGCAAAAGCGGCTTTTTAGAATGGCCGGACAGAAGTCACTTGTGGTTTGAATCCGCGACCTGACGATAACTTTCGCAAACCTTCTGGCAGAGTATCGAACCATTATGCTGAACAATGAGGATTCGTTGATTACCCGAATCCGCAAGCTGACGATAGCCCTCGGGAAGCTTTAAGCAACAATGCTTAACAAAGATGATTCGCTGATTACCCCTGCTCTAGAACAAGAGCAGACGCCCAACCCCTGTATATAAATAGACCAACAAACCCTGATCTAATTGAAATTGATTGCGTTCCGTAGTCTAACATTGTCCTGAAATTAAATCCCAGTCATAAACTTGTCTGTTGGTATGCTTGAAACGTTAAACAACTCTACCGAAATTATACTGAATGCTTGCCTTTAATTTTCCTTGAACAATGAACGGTTTAATTCATGTCCAATAAAACGCCAGTGGCGAAACATAGCGCCGTGAGGACGCAACATGAACCTCCGGCGGCTAATTAAAGTTTTCTTGGACTTCGCTTTTGCTTTCAACACTATGGCATGCTTCTGCATTCTTTCTAAACAATGTCAAGATGGCGTTGAAGTATGGTTGATACATTGGCTTCTGTCGAATCCTTAACTGGGGCTGCGTAACCTGCCTACGGTAATTCAGCAACGCATAGAGATTGTTTGCTCTAACAAATGCACTACCCTTACAACAAGCTAATGCGGAAAACCACAAAGTCTCCGAATCCACTATTTCCGGTTTCCGATAGGCTCAACAAAGTCTTTCGAACAAATAGGTTTCGAAAACGCAAAAACATAATGACTACTCGCCCACATAGTACTCCTTGTCTCTTACCAAAAGCTGTCATATTTAATAATATTCTATATATTATAATATTCTATTTGCCGATATGAAACGGAAAAATACAAATTCACAGCAATAAATGTGTAAGAACAATGTATTTTATAAAATAAATCATGCGGTTTTATATAAGGGGTTCCTTTTGGACGTCAACAACGACGGCATCTTCGATACACTCGACAACATCGGGACAACCGGCAATGTGGCGCCAATGAAATCGCTTCAAATCGACCTGCAAATTAGCACAAAAGGAACAATACTGGGCAAATCTTTGTCTGTGTGTTGATCAAATTTATCCGAAACGCAGTCAGTTACAACAACGCGGTTTTCATTGAAACGCAAATGCGTCAGTCGTCTTACAACATTGAAGTGAATGAAACGCGCAAGAAACATGAAAATTCTCACCCCTCTGTCGACCTTTTGTCCGGTTGTGTCGGATACGAATTCCTCGATTTTTGATTCGCTATAGTCACTGTCATGAGATTCTTCAATGTAAATTAATAGGAATTGATTTTCACAGATGATAAAAAATAATAAAAATGTCCATCACGACATACCGAAAGCAAGCAAACGATTGTGGTGGAATGCAAGGCGAACCCACGTTGCGAATTTCCAACCTATATGGTTGAGGTCAGTCCACTGGAAGGGGTCGCCGATTGCCAGCGGGGTCGTCAACATCTCTACCGAGTCACAATCTGAACCGCCGACAACGAGAATCCGTCCAGCGAAGAGGGCGATTCCGTGGTCGCAGCGCCCGTGGTTCATTGGCGCCAAATCGATCCACCGTGGGGCATCTCCGTCCCTTCCTAGACTCAGCAGCGACACGTCGGGCAAACCACTATAACATTTGCCATCGTACCCCCCAGTCAAAAGGAGATGCGGTTCATTGGGCAGAAGTGCGTTGTCTCCAGACAAGACGATTGCAGCAGCTGTTGCGCGTGCTATATTGAGTGGTGGCATTAGTCGCCAGGATGGACTGTAAACGAAAAAAGGAAGAAAAAATGTGACAAAAGGCGGACAACAATATGAAAAACAACAACGTCACGGAAACTAACAACTCACCTTCCTTCAACCCAGCGCTCGCAGCTCGAAAGACAAACATCCCCGCCTCTTCCTCCCTCTCCGCCACAGACAAACAGTTCGTTGACAGACGCAGCAACAGCTGGGTGACGGCGACATATCTCGAGTGGTGGCGCCTCTGTGACGCGTCCCGTCCGGCCATCGATCACCGTAACTGTTGGGAAGACATTGCCAGACATGTATCCACCAATGCAGTAGACGTTGCCTGAAAGACCAACAGCACGGCTATGTATCCTTTCTTGCTTGCGAGACAAAACGAAGAAGTCCCGACAGACGACTCACCGTTAAGACTGGCAATGCTGCGCCCCCAGATATACGGGAAACGAACGTCCATTTGCTTGTCTTTCTCGAATTGCGGCAAAGTAATTAGACACCCGATTTTGTCGTCGTCATTCGCCCGGCCGAAGACAAGGAGGCGTTTCTTCGTGTTCATTGCTCCAAAAAAGTGTTTTCTGAAACGCAAGAAGATGTTGCGCGTCGAGATACAAGATAAACCAACAAAATCGTAACCGCTGAAAACGCACTCGCAGTCCGGATTGAGTCTGAAATGCGAGAATCCACCGATAAACTCATCGGCTGCCTCTTGGGACAAATCGGCAACCTCGATGCAGCCAATCAGTTCAGTAAATGCAGAAAACAGTGCCTCATTCGTCTTGCAGTTCTTCTTGATGTTGTCCCCCCATGCACAGATTAGACGAAACAGTTCGTCTACCTTCGAAGTGGACGCCTTGACGAAACTAACGACCTTGTTTAAGTCAAAATTTTCACGATGTGCGTTTACCGTGCAGACTACATCGGCCTATTGAAGATAAAGAGAGATTTAAGCAATCACATATAGGCTGGCCTGCAAAAAAGGCCTTTCATAAAGACAGGGTAAGAAGATGGTTGTGGTTGTGGCGAAAGATAAAATAACTTGGAGCGTCGACTTTCAAAAAGCACACGCCGTCTAGTTGCTCGATCTTAAAAAAAAGCAAAACCTCTCGCATTGCAAAGAAATCTTTCTCCTTGAGCATTAGCCGTTTTTAGCGAAGTGTATCTTTGCTAACGTTCTTGTAGATGGCATGAATATTTATCTATTTTCTATGGAGTTGAAATAACCAATTACGTTGGTAAATTTACAGGGACGCAATGATTGTGTAAAAAAACCAACAATCAACCCCAATCGCTAATGAAAAAGTAAAATTAATGAAAAAATGTCGTGTCAATGAATAATGGTGTACCTTGAGACCAAAACCAACATTTGTTAAACACTCCACAGGTTCAATATGCGTTAAGTTTGAGACAAAGATTTGAAGTAAGAGAAATATATAAAGAAGAAGGCTGGTGTTGAGGAGAAGGAGAATAAGCGCGGGTGTCACAAGGAGGAAAACCAAGTTGGTGACTTTGAGAGGAATCGAATAAGAAGAAGAAGAAAAAACTAGGGGAGTAAGAAGAAGACGTTTAAGTGAATAAAGAGAAGGAAGATATTTTTGGGAAGAAAAAAAGATGAATTATGACGTCAACGACTTTACTATGAATTGACCGATTCATACAACTTGTTTTAAGACCGAAGTAGCAATTACAATTGTCTTATGCCAATTAAAAATGGAATGTTCGCACCTCAAGCTGAACAACGAATACCATTTGAATTACGAATTCCATAGAATTAAACAGGCGACAACATCAAAATAAAGGCAAACCCATCGTTTTGAAGCTCCAGTTCGAGCATGAGGCGGTGTTTATGAAACAGTGTGCATACATATCGAGGCTAGAATTCGCCACACCATTCTGTATTATTTTATTCTACAATGCTCTGCATTTATCCGAATCATTAGGGAATGTATAGGTCCCCGATTGCTCGCCTTCTGTTTTCTAAGACGAAGAGAGCATCATTTGCCGATTCCCCATAAAACCGAATAGGGCATTGAACACATTGCACAGTCAACGGACAAAATTGTCAAATTCATACAACTTATTTTGAGACTGAAGTAGCAATAACCATTTACTTATGCCAATTGGAAATGCATAGTTTGCACGTCAACCTAAACAACGACTAACATTTGAATGCTGGCTTCCCGAAAATCGAACAGGCGACAACTTCGAAATAAATGCAAAACAGGTCGCAATCGTATCCAACTTCTAGTTCGAGCATGCAGGCTGTGTTTTTTGACTAATTTGGAGCTTTTTCCATGAGAGTGTTAAAATAAATATATGAACGGAAAATATTGGACAATCCCTATACATATCAAGGCTAATATTCGCCACATTATACTGTATTGTTTTGGTCGGGACAGTTTGTGTAGCACCCATGTTAAGCTGTTTAATCGCAGAATGTGTCGAACTAAACAGTTGGATGCATTTAATAGCGTTTTGGGGGTTCGTTAGTCGTGCGTAGTACTTAAATGCGCGCGTACACTTCTCTGCAACCAATCATCTCACGTAGGTGAAACTTCTCGCGTTTGGGGCAGGATGCCAGTGCGTTCAATACAAGAGGCGGAATTGTCTCGCTTTATTTGTTGAACAGGTTTAAGAACCCGTGAAAATCATCTTCGAGATGTTATGAAGGACCGTCCAGATTGTCCGGGGCCTCTATAATTATGGTCATGATCGTCTTGACCGTCCATTCTTGCACCCATCGTCTTGTCTGCTGCTTCACGCTTCCGGATGGTTCCTTGCTAATGCCAAAACAATCGTCGAGGTACCTACACAAAAAAAAATTCAACACATTAATTAGCCGCCGGATGTTCATGTGTTGTCCTCACGGCGCTACTTTTCGCTACTGGCGTTCTGTTGGACGAAAATAAAAGGCAAGCATTCGGTATGATATTTAGAGAGTAGTTTAACGTTTTAAGAATGCAAATGTGTTTTTCGCAAACTCGGCTCGTCTTTTGCCTAACTCTACAACAGCAAATTATCAGAATTACCTGCATACTACTTAAAATAATTTGTATCTGTATCTTTTAGGAATCTTTATGATATGTAACTTCCAACAAACTGCGCCTTTTGCTTAAATGGTCTTAATTTTGTTCATTTGGTTTGCGTAAAGATAATTTTACATCTAGTTAGGAACACAAAACATACATGAGTAGCATTTTATGTTTACCCAATTGAAAATGTTGCAGAAGCAGGCGAACAAGTCATTGCAACATCGAAATTAGAGGCAAGGCATTTAACGGAATAAAAACATTCTAGGTTCATCCACATTCTCGATAAAAAAGCCTCTGCAAAAAAATTATCCCTTATTTACACATTTAATAAAGTATCTAATAAACATACAGTAGTTTAAAAGTGTGCATTGTAAACTAATAACTATTTTCTTTGCATCGATTTCAATCAAAGTTAAACGAAGCCAGAGACATCGGAATTATTTCTTTCGCGCATGAAAACTAAGCGGAGAAAACCATAGGCATTGGCTTAAGAATGTTTTAGCGATTTCAAACAGTATTCAAATCAGTGAACTAGAAAAAGGTAGTGCTAGAAGCGAGTGCTATGCCTATTTTCGTAAGCCTAAATTCGTATTTATAAATCTTGTTTTAATTTAATCATTTGTTTTATTCTTTTGAACACACTGTATGCTTTAAAACTTTTTTTTCGCTTCATATCACCACATATTCCTAATGCAATCTTTTGAGCTAATTAACTCTCTGAATTAGTGTAAAGTGTCTGTAAAATTAACTTCCTGTTCACGCTTTTCAAGCTGCTGAATATAAATGGGCATTAATAAGCCAATAGAAAGTAAACTGTTAAAGTACGTTTGCATTGTAAGAATTCATGTTTGTTGCAGCAGAGAGAAGGGTTACATGCGTTGTAAAGAAACGAATAGGAACGTGGTTAAGACGGTACGGTCGTCGTTAATAAACAGGGGTTGGGCGTCTGGTCTTGTTCAAGAGCAGGGATAATCAGCGAATCTTCTTTGTTAAGCATCGTAGCTTGAAGCTTCGCGAGGGCTATCGTCAGCTTGCTGATTCGCACCGCAAATGACTTCTGTTTGTCTTTTTCGGTAATCAACGAATCTTCGTTGTTCAGCATCATAGTTTGATACTCTGCCTGAAGGTTCGCGAATGTTATCGTCAGGTCGCGGATCTAATCGCAAGTGACTTCTGTCCGGCCATTTTGAGAAGCCGCTTTTGCGTCGTTTGCTCGATTAGCTTCACCAATTTTCCTTGATATAAAAATAGTTTACAGAGCTCACGTTAGCGTAATCGACGAACACAAAATTGCCAGTCTCAACATTGCTGCGGTTTTATTAAAACAAAACCATTATCGAGACAAAAACAACAAAAGCCATTGGAATTTATGTTTAAGCTTACTAAAAACGTTTGTTATTATTGAAATGGAATCATACCCTTGTTTTCTCAGAATCGTTCAAGATCACTTGAGATCAGCAAATGAGGGTTAAAAGTCACCGTTGATTTTGAAGACGATGCTGCAGTCGCGCCTTCGATAGAACAAGATTACGGCACCGCTTCTTCTCTCGTAGGAAACCAATAAGAAACGCCGTGTATTTCACAAAAAATTCTTCGAGATTTAAAAGGAATTAATAGGGTTGTGGGAAATACTGTGCATGATCTGGTTCCAAGAATAAGACCGCGAGACGATCGAATTGAATTCGATAAAAGCGACCTTTCTCAATCCAAACCATTTGAACGAGTTTTATACCATTTAATTACACAACCGGTTTTACCAGTAATTGTTTGATCAGCGGATTCACCGCTTCATTATAATCGTCAAAGCGTCGGAATAGCTCGAATAGTCTCTCTTCGTGATCATTCCTGCTGAAACAAATGGCAAAAATGTAATCTTGATAAACTTCAATACTATTAAGACCATCTAATATGCCACTAATGCAATCCTGGAAAAAAGCCGGGGCAGCATTTAGCCCAGAAAGCAGAAAATTGTACCTGAATTACCATGGGATGTTTTAATTAGCGTCAGCAAACTGGATTCGTCATCCAGTTGACTCTGTTAGTAGGCATCTTTTATACAATTATGAAGAGGTTACTCAAACCATTGAATTAATGCAGGATGTCGTCTGGTTCCGAAGTAATGCATTTCTTATATAACAATCGGCGATTGAGTGTCATTTTGTAATCACCGCATATCATGGGTGTACAACCGTAGCCCATTCTAAACAGCTGACATGAGTCAGTATATTACGCACCATCAATTCGACTTTGAGAATTTTCATTCCTTCAGTCACTCTGGTGCACTTTTAGACCAGATCTTTGAACTCGGAATCAACTGCCGGTAATAAATTGAAACTCGGTTAAAACTTTAGCTACTTCATAACATTCAAACCGATAATGGCTTGACACGTTGCCGACACCAAGAATTTGCATGGATATCTTGGTTTTTGTTTCAATGAACTCGAGACGTGCTGAATCACGGACTTCTTAACTCGACGTGCGACGTTCGGTGCGTTGTAGTGTTTTTTAATCCATTTTATATTAACATCGAACAAATAAGGAAATCGATGATGAAGACAACTGGAAAGCTCCATCCAGTAATGGCCGTGTCTACGAAATTGTGGACGACTAAAGGTCGACCGTTATCTTCGCGTGACAACACGTGAAAAGACGGAGAAACGCCTGCGACAGAGACTGTGCGCGAGATGGCGATCGAGATGAAAGAAGCTTCGCATAGAAATGCAAGCTATGCGGCGGAACAAAGAAGGTTCGCGGTAAACTTCCTTGGAAGAACAAGAAAAGACTCGGAATACCCATGTTACCAACACACGGCATTGTTCTCCAAACTCTGTAAACCCCACCCCCCGCCACGCAGCCTAAAGGACGAAATCTGTGTCAATGTATAAACGGTCAGACATAGAGGGGGAAATTACGCTCACGTCAGCGCCGGAGTCTACCTTGAAACTGCGACTACGTTCGACGTCCTTTACAAGCTGCTGGGTGTATTCTTGCCATGAGGAGTGAAAGCCGCACTCACTGCCTTGCCTCTCTGTTTCCCCGAACAAGTACATGGAGAACGGCAGCTTCTTGCTTTGAGCCCGAAAAACTGATGATACCAGCAGAGCGTGTCGTCTTGCTTGCTTGTGTTAACGGCCATCGGTGGCCTCCGTTGACGCTGCGAGCGATCCTCGTTCTCCAGCAAGTTCCGCATATGGTGCCTCAAGTCACGCAACTCTTTAACCTCGTAATGAGTGAGAGTCTGTGGGGGTCTTGTCACAGCGGCGAATGATGGATTATCAGGGTTTGCGGCGAGAATGCTGTCGGCGTACTCGCATAATTTGATCAGAAGATAATCCGAAAACAATTATGCTCGCCAATGTTGTGATTCGCAGTTCGACGATAACTTAACCCACTTAACCCTTTTTAGACAAACGCGCCTTAAAAGGATTATATAAGAGAACGCAAACCAAATTATAGTCAAGATATTTTTTTGATTAAATAATACAAAGCTATGACGTTAAGTCGGCGATGGTGCGTTCGTGGGTCTAATTCGGTTCGTGTCTGTTAAAACAAAAAGGGGTGCTTAAGGTCACTACACATGTCTCTTTGGTGGAGCCGTTGATGAGCAACCCAATGTGCAAGCAATGGAGACATAATCATAACCTTATTTTGAATGCGTAAAAAAGAACAATAAATGTTTTAGTTACGAAGGAGACTGTATTTCATGGATAATTTCGACATTGTAATAGAGAAGTTAAGCTCTCATTACACAGAGGCCGTTAGTTTAATGGGTGAATGTACGTTAAATTCCCCTTTCTTTGCGCTTTTCTCGTTACACAATTGCATAAGGAGCAAACGAGCTCCATGTCGGTTCTGCGCGAGAAAACGTCCAAAAATTGAAAAGTCAGCTGGTGCCATAGCTCGCATATGATGGTGCGTGCAATTTCCACGTACGAATTGCCATTCCGGCTTGTTCATGCTAAAGCAATTACGAGGAAGGATTCAACTCTTTGTACTCTATAACTTCGAGACACCAACCCTCCAAGCTGATTGTATTCCAGTGTGAATACCCTGACGTTCCACTGTGTCCTCGTCGATCATAAAGGTCCTTGTATTTGCCCAGTTTAAGAATCCTTCAACAATCCTACGTTTGTTAATAAAAAGTGACCAAAGCGGGAAAGCTTGTCCAGGAGAAGAGATATTTCTAGGGAATTTATTCAGACGACATTTGCCGTAGATTGATAAACCAGAATGCAACTAGCCATTATTTTGTTAAACGAGGCTGTGCTTTATCCAAAAACACCAACCCCCTGTTTGCTTCAAAACGTGTTGGTTCCCGCAATAGGTAACCAAATATTCATTATGCAATCCTTTGAGCAAATTAACTCTCTGAATTCGTGTAAAGTTTCTGTAAAAGTAGCTTCTTGTTCACGCTTTGAAAGCTGTTGACTATACCTAGGCATTCAGAAACCCATCCGGAAATAAGTTTTCACAAATACGTTAGCATTATTTCTTTTACTAAAAAAAACTGTTATACGGCACGCGTTTTCTTAAAAAGGCATTTTTTTCATTTTGAATGCGTTTTATTAAGCGGGTTCCGCATAGTGATTACTAAAGATTTTCATTCAGACGAGGAGTGTTTTCGAGAGTTCTAGATGACGCATAAAAAACCTCTTATCCCAGGCCTTCCAACCTCAAGGCAACGAAGAGTTTACGTAAGGCGTGTTGCAACGGGGAATCCGTGACCTCAGCCTAGCCAATATTGTCTCGACAATTCCGCCGTCTATTGCTTAGGAGGGTATCGTCTGTGCGTCAGCAGCCCAGCTCCTATTCCCATTGCTTTCTTACAGGCAAACCCTCGGAAATTTACAGCCCACCATAACCGACATACGCGTTCCCAACAATTGAAACCCCTTCAACGAGGTATGCGCGCCCTTCTTCTAGAAACCCGGACTGCCACTATTGCTCAGAAAGGCCATAGCGTGTGGCCACAACAAAGGTAACTCTTTCGTACGTTTATCTGTTCTAACCAAACTCTCAACGATTTTTAAACACCTCACCATTAAAGGCAGAAGTCTGGGTAACAAGTCCAGCTTTCAAGTAGACACTGGTGCAGTTGTCTCGATTTTCAATGAACGAATCCTGCGTGGTTGACGACTTATCCTATCCCAATTTTCCCAATAACAAGTCGTGGCCGAAAATAACTCCTTCCTGCTTCGCATTTCGTTGTCAGAAATGTCTGAAAACTGCGCTTTTGAATTTGGATTACTGTGGATAATGTCAAATACACCGTGTTGGGCGACCAAATTGTCCAATAATCTAAATGCGACCGTCTCTGCTTCTGTTTCGGCGTGCTTCTGGTTCGGCTGCTTTTGGAGAATATAACAAAATCGTTAGCTTCTAGTTTTAAGGGGAACATTATTTAACTTCACCAAGCATAAAACAAGACAATTAAACAACAAAGAATTACCGAAATGCGACATGCCGCCAATCATGTAAGTATTGGTGCGGGGCCTTTGACGGCCACCATCATCAAAAAATAAATTATTTTGCTTTATTATAGAAAACTGTTATGTCAAAACATCTTCATCGATCTTATTACTACATTTAGCAACAAAAAAATTCCTCTGTTTAAACTCATCAATTTTATGGATTTACCCTTGACAAAACGAAAATACTCGCGAAAACAGCTGACTGAATACCGCAAACACTTGATTGTTGACGCAAGTCTATCTGAGTCCCTTCTAAAGTGCAAATCGCTGTCTAACAGGTTATTTGTTAAAAAGGCATCGATTAATCAATATGCTTCTCGCATTCATAATGAGGAATTAATCGACCGACCGCATGAGAATAGTGGATTTGTGCCTACAACTTCTGCACCCCCGCCTCTACCACTCACTCAGACCAAGCGAAAGCATCGAGCTGGTTGGCTTAATGCTGTTCGCAGTCGCTATCCCGCCAATACATCACTTCCAGCTCTTGCGTCCTTTAATGTGCGTTCAATTCTCAACAAAGTTGACGTTTTTCACTCGCTGCTTACAACGGCTCTGTTTAAACCTGTCGGCGTGGTCTGTCTACAAGAAACCTTTCTTAGGGACATCAATCTTGATCACATATTTATGCCAGAGAATTTCGAATGCTTTCGTCAAGACAGAGTGGTCGGCGTTAAATCTAAGGGTGGTGGTGTCGCGAGTTGCATCAATCTCAGCTGGTCAAAATCGAACAAAAAGGTTTTCTGCTATGCAGCTAGTGCTATTGAATGTGTTGGGGTTATGTGCCATCCAAGGTCTCTTCAAAACTGCAAGTCTGTGTCGGTCTTTAACTTGTATATCCCCCCATCTTCTACCAGAGCAGACATTTCTAAGTTCTATGATTCGCTTATACCTTTTATTTCTTCAATTATGGATGATTCTTTCATTTTACTGTGTGGTGATTTCAATTCTGCGCCTATTAGCCCGCTTCTTACACTTGGTCTAAATACCATAGTCAATTTTCCAACACGCGAAGGGAATCTTCTTGACCACATATTTGTGTCCGATTCTTCTCTGTATGCATGTCGAAAACGTGCACCTTTAGCCCAGTCGGACCACTGCATCGTTGTTGGTCTACCGAAAATATATGGCAAGGGTAAAAAAACCATCAATGTTGTCCCAAACCTAAAAAAATTCGTATCCGCTCTCACTGCCTCCAAAACCAGTGCAATTTAAGAGATGCCGTTGCCACAACCGATTTCAAAGTCTTCGAGGATTCCGACTTCGATAAAGAGATCGACAATATCAATAGTTATCTCCGATTTTTGTACGATACGCATTGTCCACTCACGGAACTATCCCTCACCCCTCGTGTAATATCTTCTCCATTTCTGAAACGACTGAGGCGAAAAAAGGAACGACTTTGTCGACAGGGGAGGTATCGAGAAATTAAACCAATTTCGATACAGATCACAGCTGAGGTAAATCGCCTTAACAAAATATTTGTAGATGAGCTGTTCAGAACATCAAAACCCGGTGACCTCTGGAAAAATCTTAACAGATTGACAGGAACCCGCCGCCCACATCTACCAAGTGGTGCCCTAGACCTTGATGCTCTGAACGATGGCTTTATCTTCAAATCCGCTGACCATTCCGCGGTACCTCTGGTTGGATCTCTTAATCCCAGCGCTTTCCTGCCCGCTCACGAATCCTCTATCGCCAAAATTTTGGCTGGCCTCAAGAACTCCACCGCGGCTGGTCCCGACAGGGTCGCCCCAGCGATTCTTAAAATCTGTCACCGCGAGATTTCTCCAATTGTGACCCAGCTTGTAAATCATTCGTTAGGGGAATGTTCCTTTCCTTCGGAATGGAGAGACGTCGCTATAACACCCATTCCGAAACCGGCCAATGGCTCCGCTGGACCTGTGAAGTACAGACCTATTGCAAACTCATCCGTGTGGTTAAAAGTGATTGAGAAGCACCTCCTCTCTAAATTAGATGACACGCTTAAAGCTGCCGATGACCCTTTCCAGTTTGCTTATAAATCAAATAGAAGCACTCTGGACGCCGTGGCTACGTTATCGCACACACTCCACTCTTCACTTGATGCCGGAGCGAAAGCCGTGAAGGGAGTATTCTTGGACTTCTCCTCTGCTTTCAACACTATTTCACGCTCCCGCATCCTGTCTCAACTAGGTGAAGATGGCGTTGAAGGATGGTTGATTAATTGGCTTCAAAACTATTTTTCCAATCGACGTCAACATGTCAGAGTCGGAAATGAATCCTCAACCTCCTTGCCAAATAACTGCGGTGTACTACAAGGCGCTGTGCTATCTCCTTTCCTGTTCAACTACTACACGTCGAGCCTTCGGTCCCCTAACGACGCGACACTAATAAAATTCGCGGATGACCTGACTGTGTGCCATCCATGCAAGACGCAAGGTGATTCTCAACATCTCGGGCAGGCAGTCACTGAGGTACTTGAGTGGTCTTCCAAGAATGATCTTTTGCTGAATGCATCAAAATGCATCCATATCACATTTTCCCTGACAGCCGCTGCCGCTGCCCACACCCCCGAAATTTCTTCACTACATAACTTCGCTTCGAGCCCAAAATCGAAGTATCTCGGGGTGATTTTTAACAGTCGGTTATCGTGGAGTGATCATGTCGATGTTGTCTTTGGTAAAAGCCGCCGTCTTTGCTTCCTCGTTCGCCGATTCAGGAGACTTGGTTTGAGCTCGAGCCATATAAAAACCTTCGTGCATGCCTGTATAATTCCCCTGATTGTATATTGTTCGCAAGTAATTTTCCCCGGCCTTAAATGCTCGGACTTTTCAACCCTTCATCGACTTTTTAAAATAATCTCGTTTTCTAGCGGTCTGCCTATTCTCTCTATCAAAGAAATCATCGTTGAACGCCACTTAAATAACTGCTCATTAATCGCTGGCCGTATTTTAAATGACCCCTCCCATCACCTCTATTCCAGTTTATCGGAATGTAAATCTCTTCGACCAATGCGCCGTCCATACCGTTCAATTCCAACAAGAACGGCGGCATATCGCAATTCGGTCATTCCCTATTTGTCCCGATTTTTAGTGTCGCCAGACCAGGTTAAACAGGAACTACAAGACAATTTTCGCATCTAATATTTGTTATCCTGCCTTTTTTAATGCTGAAAGTTTTGGTCCTCGTGACCTCAATAAAGCCACTACAATTATTATTATTATTATTATTATTGAACGGTAAAGCTTACGCATTGATAAACAACTTAGATAAACCTTCAAAGAAAGGATAGAAGGGGTCATTTAAAATACAAGAAGTGATTATTGAACAACTATTGTAGTGGCGTGGAACCACGATTTATTGAATAACGAGCATAGGCAGGCCACTAAATCATTTTAAAAAAACGAACAAAGGGTTTAATCGTCAGAACATGGAAGTCCCGGGGAAATTGCTCGGGAACAATATACAATTTGAAGAATTATACATGCATAGAACAAAAATTTTATTCTGCATGAGCAAAAACTTAGTGTAAGGAGACCGAATGCTTGACAACGGAATGGTTAGCCGATTTGAAGGTAAAGCAATCGTTCAAAGCATGGAGGTCAAGAGAACAATTTGATATATATGAAGGGTTTCTGTAATTGGTTTTGTATTTTTTCAGATTTATCCGAGTTTCGATGTTGTGAACAGCTAATCCTTACAAATCTGATTGTTGCGACTTAACACAGCCATTATCAATATCGAAATTGGTTAAATATCTCGACATTTGACCTAGTGGAAAGACGTTTTTTTATTACGCCTACTTGTTTAAAAAAATTGAGATTATACGACACTGGGGGTAAAAAATCGAGGTACAATGAATAGTTTCTTCAGTTGGCATTTCGTATTGTACAGAAAATAGAGATATTTAATTGTATGGTCAATTTTCTAATCGAAGTCGGAATCTGCGAAAACCTCTAAGTAGGTCGTGGCAACGGCATCTCTTATATTGCACTTGTTTTAGAGGCAGTGCTAACACACTTTACGTTTTTTTAGGTTTAGTAAAATGTAAATGTTATCCTTGCTAAATACTATAGGTATAAACATCAACATTGAAGTAATCAGACTGGGTGAAGGATGCAGGTTTACGAAATGTGATTTCTTTAAGTTCTGTTATAGTCACTTATTAATTTAAATAATTATACGCATATAATGTTAAAACTGTTAGTGCCCTCTGTTGAAACGTAAAGCCCGGGCGTATCTCAACGTTTAATCAATGGTGTCGTATATTTTGAGTTCTTGAGTTGATTCCAGGAGTCCGCGGTTGATATACATCGTATACAAAATTTGTGGAATAACTTTATTTAGACACCGTCGCTGTTCCCAAGGACTCGGTGCATTGCCCAGTCCACCTAACAGCTAAACAGATCCGAAGACACGTCGGGGGAATGTTTCTCTTGGGGACATCGATCAAGTAGACCAAATTCAGGTGCGGTTGTTTTCGCAGTGTAAAGGGTCTCAGAAGGCATTTTTCGGTTATTTATCCTTCAGAAAAGAAGCACACGAAAATGATTTAAATACAGTTTTACAATCTTGCAATTCACTGAATGAAAAGGGAATGCATACTGGAATTCAATCAGCTGTTCGGTTGGTGTCTCTAGGTCACGGAGTCCAAAGAGTTGATTCCTTTCTCGTCATTGCTTTAGAATGCACAGAGAGAAGTGCACTTTATACGTTTCAATTGCGCACACAATCAAATGCGAGCTATGGCACCGGCTGAATTTTCAATTCCATGATGCTTTCTCTCGGAGAACCTACATGTTTTTCGGGCAGCTCATTTGCTTCTAACAACATTGTGCATCGAAGAAAGGACAAGTTGACAAACGTGAACCAATTAGACTACAGGTCTTAGCGAAGACTTGTTACACGCCCAAATTACGCAGCAATTATTCTTCTGAGAATCACGCTAGAACCCATCGAACTTGAATTGAACTTTTTTGGATACAAAATGGGGACTTCTAACACGGAATCGCCGAGTTCTGCGGTAAAATCAACGTGGCTTGTGGAATTTGAGTGCCACAACATTCTTATGATGTCGAAATTATCAATTAAATACAGCCCTTTTCGTGACAATAGAATTTCGTGTTTTTTTACAAAATAAGGTTATGATGATGCCTTCATTGCTTGCCAATTTGGTTTCTCGTCAACGGCTCAAACACAGAGCCCGGTTATTTGCAAACTTGACGCTTTAATTTCCTCGTTTAGATGCTTTATTATACCTATAACAGACAAGAGAGTAAAATATAATTTATGCTTTGCAAACAAAAATCCTCACATATTCCTCCAAGCCGGTCCATCTTCTTGTAGGGAAAAACCCGATGATTTTGCAGCTGATGCATGCATAATAATCTTAACGCAACCATCCTGTTTTCGTTGCCAAATAACGCGTGGTTTTCGTCCAATTACAGGGAAGCAGATACCGCTGTTTTAGTCATTTTTATTTTGCGAAAACTTTGTTTATCTAAACGTGTCAATTGAGGATATGACCAATGACTGGCGCCGCAAGAGGAACAGTTAATTGTAAATAACAGTCAAGAGAAATCAATTTGGTATTACAATTAATATATAATTGATATAATAAAAGATTAAAGGGTAGTTATACTCTTGTGGAAGAATTATTATAATGTGAATCGCCTAGACGCACGATAAGTTTGGAGTCTTTGACTGCTTTTTTACATGCGTTTGCAACGCTGTCGCGAAATAGGGCACTCATAAGAAGTTAATTTATCTAAAAATGGGTTTAGGCAGTTATAGCTTGTATTTTAAAAACGTTTTGAAAAAAATAACTGTCGGCGAATAAAGTGTGTTTACCAGACGAGTGAACTTTTCCTTCGAAATGTTGGGGAAATGTAACTCGTCGTGTAGGTTTACTCAACACAAGTTACTATCTATCACTGTGCCTTTCAAAATCGTAACTCTTTGCCCATCAACTACGACTGTTATCACTCCATCTTGTGCAGTGATATCGTATTCTTACAGTGGTGATAGCGGTGGGATTACGTTTACCCGTAAAGAGAGATCGAAACTCGTTGTCCCAACCCTGACCAGAGAAAACGTTACAAATCAAACACCGCCGATTAGTGGGGGCATAAAACATCAAGCGTTTCGGAAGATCAAAAAATACATCGCAAGCAAGAAATAGTCAGCTCTCCTCCTGCAATGGGACCTCGTCTTCGAGATAGGGATCATCCTAGAGAGATCCGTGGATCAACTGTTGTGTCAACGGAAGCAGCTGATGTCGTCGATCTCGAGGCCTGCCTAAAAAAAACCCCTGTTTAACATTTGCGTTAGGGAAAGCTTGCTGCAGAACAGGTAACCGCTCAAAAACGCAAAACAAATTACCTCATTCGGCGAGCTGTGAAGCCTCGTGAACCTTGTTTGTTAAATCAGGCTTGCTGCAGAACAGAACACCGTTCAAATAGGCGGAAAATAGGCCTTATTTACATTGCGCTGACGCCTTGTGAACTGTTCGCGTTGTGTGAGGCTTGCTGCAGAACAGGAAACCGCTCAAAAAGGATGCAAATATGCATCATTTATCTTGCTTTGACACCTCGTGAACCTGGTTCGTTTCGTGAGGCTTGTTCAAGAACGGGATACCATTTAAATCGACGGCAAATAAGCCTTATTCGCGTTGCTCTGACGCCTGTGTACTTTTACGTTAAAAGAGGCTTTTTGCAAAACATTACATTGCTCAGATAGGCGGCATAAATGCCTCATTCGCAGAGCTGGCACGCCTCGTGAAATATTTGCGTAAAGTGACGCCTTCTGCAGAACAGGACACGTCTTAAATAGGCGGCAAATATGCCTAATTCGCCTAGCACTGACGCATCTTGAACGTTATCGTTTGGTTAGGCTTGCTGAAGAACACTTAACTCCTCAAAAAGGCGACAAATATGCCTCATTCGCTTTCCTGTGACGCCTCAACAACATTTTGCGATGTGTAAGCCTTTTTGCAGAAAAGGAAACTTCTCAAATATGCGCCAAATAGGCCACATTCGCCTAGCTGTGACGCCTCGTGCACTTTTTCCGTTGGGTGAGACCTTCTAATGCGTACCGCAATAGCACCTCTGTTTGATTTTGCAATAGTTCTTCGACTATGGCGCCCTACACTATTGCGTCGTCTAGATTAACGAGGCAGCGGGAAGGGTACAACCCTTGGAGTATTTTTGCATCAAGCATTGGCAAGTGGCCGCCGCGTTGACGAGGCCCATAGGGAGTGTAGTAAACTCGTAAACTCCGGTAGGCAGTGTAAAAGCAATTTTCGCACGGTCTTCAGGGTGTACTTTAATCTGCCAGTAGCTGGAGTAGAGGTCCAGAGATGTAAAGTACTTCTGATCCGCCATGACCGCTAACAAGTCATCCATACGGGGTTAGGGGAAAGCATTTTTAGTTGTGACGGCGTTAAGGCGACTGTAATCGATGTATAGCCTGACATAATTGTTTTCTTTAAGACCTAGGGTGACGGGAGCGGCCCATGGGGAGCTGGAGGGTTTGATGATGCCTTGGTGAAAGAGTATTCTGCGCGGAGGAAAGTGTTGGGGGGTTGAGGAACCTGTGTCAATCCCATGTTGTATGAAATTTGTCCGTCCGATGGCCTGGTCGGCCCAAATGAAAACGTTTGTGAACGGAACCAACGCCTTGTAAAGGGACTGGCGGTCGGTCCCTGGGATGTTGTCGGGTAGGATCTGCTCGATTGAAGTAGGTTCAGTGGGTGGGGGGTAGCTAACATCAACGCTACTGAGGTCGCGTGTCTCATTGTCATTGGCCAGGCGTAGGGATTTATGTGTTTTTGAGAAATTTATGGCCAGTAAATATTTCCTAAATAAATCACAGCCGAGAATAGTGTTCCACTTTTTCTCTTGTCCAGCCATTCAGAGTGACGGGGATTGCAGAAGAACCGGCAATCGTAAGGTGGGAGTTATTGGCGGCTATGACTTGTATTTGGGAAAATTGGGAGAGGATACGCCGTGAACCACACAAGATTCGTTCGTTGATAATAGAGACGGCTGCACAAGTGTTTACTTAGAAGATACAGTTCTTACCCAGCATTCTGCCTGTACTAGTGAGCGGTTAAAAACTCGTTGAGAATTGGGTTAGAACGGATAAAGGTCCGTTAGAGTTACCTTTGTTGATGCCATGCGCTCTGGCGTTTTTGCCGAATTGGGAGCAATAGTGACAGTCCAGGTTTCTATGTTGGGGTCGCGCGTACCTCGTTATAGAGGTTGCCAGTTTTGGGAACGCGTATGTCGTTTGTGGTTTGGTGGAGATTTCCGTGGGTGGGCCTGTCAGCGATGGGGTTGGCGAAAACAAGGGGAAATTACAACTGGGCTGGTGACGCACAGGTTAATTGCCTCCTAAGCATACGACGGCGAATGTCTCGTGAAAATATGGGCGAGGCTGGGGTCACGGTTTCCCCATAGCATCACGCTGAACGTATAATCTTCGTTTCCTTGAGGGTGGAAGGCCTTGAATGAGAGGTGTTTTGCGCGATGTAAAAGTCTCACAGGCACTCCTGTAACGCTGAATCCGATTGAGGAGTTTAAAGTAAACGTCATTGGTGCTCGAACTGGACAAAACAGCTGCCTTACGGCTTCCAAATATTGCGAGTTTTGGGCGAGGGGGAGGGGCAAGCCCGTCTTTTTCGAAAGTAACTTTGGGGGCAAAGAGTGCGCGGAGGACCAGTTTCCAGTTTGGTTCTGGGACACAATTCGAAGTAGGTACGAGCGTAAGGAATCCATTAGCCGAAATCATCGGTCAATTGAAGGGTTGGCGGTTGTAGGTGTTGTGGGGTCAGGGTTCATGTGGCCCCTCGAACGGTGGGGTCTAAAACGCATCCTTATATTCTTGTTGCTCAGATGTGGCGTGTCCTGTATCGGCACACGTAGGGCGTGTCGTGGTAAAAAGTGGGGGCCAGCTAAGTGTCGTCGATGTTGTCTTAATTTATCTACGTTGAGATCACCGAATCCGGTGTGGTTTGAGTTAGCCAATGGGGTGCCAGTCCAATGAATGGCATGCGTCTTGAATAAATAAACACACCATTTTAGGTCACTACAGTTCCATTCAAACAAATCACTCTTATTTGAGACTTATTATTATTTTATAATAAAAAAAACGTTATTTATAATTTTAAAGAAAAACGTTTTCGCCTACAGCCGACTACTGTCTCTTGCAACCTAAGGGATATCTATTAGAAGAAGACGGAATTATTCCTTAATTCACTGGAATTAACAATCTAAATTGTGAGGAATTTCGTTTTTTGTTCTCTTGAGTTTTCCATTTGTTCATGTTCATCACGCGAACACGTTCTATTCCTTTAAGAACCCTTGCTTACCGAAGATTCCCAACATCGAAATCGAGACCTTAATTGGGTATCTAAAGAAAGCACCTAGATTCGACGTCTCTGTTTGACTGTTGAAACATCTGTGGAATTCATTGCTGCTTGTAAAATCCTATTTCATACAACCGTCAATTAGCGGAAAAGGTGTTGCACCCAGTAAGATGAATATGCGAGATACATTTTTAATTGGTGCAAAGCATAAACAATATTAAACTGTCTATGTTGTAATGTACACGAAATGTATACGTCAGGTTTTCGAATTCCCAGGCTCTTTGTTAGAGCCGTTGACGAGCAACCAAATCGGCAAGCAATGGAGACATAATCATAACCTTGCTTTGAATGTTGAAAAATAACAATAAATGTTATTGTGACGAAGGAGGCAGTATTTCGTGCATAATTTGAGCATCGTAAGAATGTACTAAGGCTCCAATTCTATTGAAGCCTTTAGTTTTATGGGTGCACGTTCGCTACCTTGTCCTTTCATGAAATAGTTCCATGCGCTTTCCTCGTTAGAAGTGCTCTCCTGTTTGCTCATTCTGAACCAATGACGAGAAAGAATTTAACTCTTTGTACTCTATGACATCGCGACACCAACCGCACAGCTGATTGTATTCCAGTGTGCATTGCCTGACGTTCTATTGTGTCCTCATCGATCATAAAGTTCCTTGTGTTAGCACGGTATAAGAAACCTTCGACAATCTTACATTTTTTGATGGGACGTGACGTATTTGGGAAAGCTTGTCCAAAAGAGGAGGCATCTGCAGGGAATTGATTCAAATGATATTTGCCGTAGATGAATGGCCAGTATTGGCGTTGACAATAATGCCATTCGACATTGTTTTGTTAAAAACGGCCAACCTGGATTTCAACGTCACAGTGCATTTGTAATTTGGTCAGCCTCTGATAAACAGAAGCGTCAGATTCAGCGTCCTAAAATGGTGAGCACGACGCAATTTGAAGGAGCTTGTTTAAGACAAATTTCAACCAATCTGGTTGAGATTAGAGGTGGCCCGCATGAAACGGGATTATTTAAAACCTTCCGTTGATAGTAATACAGTGAAGACATGTAAATAAAACATTGAAATTAAATTCCGTTAATTAACTCGGGGTAGGATGACAAAACAGAGACTGATAGCTGTTTATTGGTTCGACCCAAATTCAATAACTGCGAACCATTGTTTTTCAAAAAAACCAAAAATCTTTCTATGTTTTTACAATTACATCTTCTTATTCCTTATTCATTAATTTATATAAGAATAATTAACAAAAAATGTCATTATTTTAAGAAATAATAAGTAAAATATGTTTCTTATTAAAATGATATAAGGGCTTGGAGGTTCCAAGTGGACGTCATCAGATCAGAACATTTAAGACTGATTTCTGATCCTTCCAGAGTTACTGAAGCTCCTCAAGAACAACACACAAAACGAATACCGTCGAAAATAACACACAAACACACACAAACACAACTCCTAATTGGTTGTCGAGATTTTATCCTGAATAAAAGAATGTCGACGCTGAAGCTTTAAGAATTTTTTTGGGATAATTTAAAATAAAAAAAACACGCATTTACCAATAGATAAGTCCATATTATAATGATTTCAAATAAATCAATCCGACACCGTGACGCCAATAAAATCGCTTATTGAAATGATCTCTTTTTTTCGAATTTAACGCGAATTCGAGAAACACCCTCGTAAATGCCAACTTACCATTAACGTTCGGCCAGTTAAATAATTATATCTTAAAACCAGAACGCATTTTGTAATTTTCTGAACACTGTACGAAGGAAATATGTTGGTGTATTTGTAACAGAGATTAGTTAGCGAACTTTCGTCCGTTTTTTACGACAACGTCGAACCCGCTCAAAACATCCAGGCAATCGACAATTTGGCGCCCACCACCAATCTGTAAAGGATGCGGCAAGAAAATACATCAGAGAAATTAGATTTGCTCCAGAATGTTGTAAAATTCTATAGAAACTTCGTCGAAAATAACGTCGTACTGCGTGCCAGCGAACAAAAAGTGGTTCATTGAATGTGTCAAACCCGAAGACGAGGAATAAAATATATGTAACGGAAAATATTTCCCCAACTTTCTAATGTCCGGTTCTTTTTTATTCGAAAATATAAATTAAATTCTATTGTACATCGCGAATATGTTCAGCTCGAAATATCCACTTACCGAATGAGAGGATGCGATTTTCGCGGACGGCGAGGTGACCTGTCCAGGGAGGTCTGTCCACTGGCCGAGGTCGCCGAACTCATTTGAGGGCCAACTGAGCTGAGCATTTCATCTCGCGAAGGTTTCCCGACCACCACGAAAACCCGCCGGCACACAGAGTAATGCCGTCGAAGAAACGCGTTTGGTGCATTGCCACAAGGTCAATCCACTTTGCGTTCTCATCGCCCAATCGCAGCGTCGCAAAATGCTCGCAATGTGGACGAACTGAGCTTTAGGCCGCTGACAGGAGTGGCAGGAGGATGATTGAAACCCACTCACCTTCCTTCGGCCAGACGCTCACACGAGGAGAGCAAACCAACACCGCTCCTCCGTGCCCCACACAAACGAATATTTCGCTGTCAGATGCAGCAACAGCAACATTGTCGCGAGAGGTTGTCAGTGGCGGTGCCTGGGAGACGCGTGACGTCTCAGGGTGAACAATCGTGACAGTTGGCTACCGATATTCGTTGCCAAACGAGCGACCGCCAATTAAATAAACCTTGCCTGCAACAAAGGAAACATAGCAGATGGTTGGTCATTCTTTCTCGCAAAACGCTCGCAATGTAGACGAAACAGAGCTTTAGGCCGCTGACAGCAAAACGCGTGGCAGAAGGGGCAGAAGGATCATTGCAACCAACTCACCTTACTTCGGCTAAACGCTCACAAGAGGAGAGCCAACCAACGCCCGCTCTTTCGTACTCCCCACAAAGGAATATTTCGCTGCCAGATGCGGAAACAGCTTCTTTCTCGCGAGGGGTCTTAAGTGGCGGTGTCTGGGATACGCGTGACGTCTCGGCGTCAACTATGGGACCTGATTGCCAATTATTTCTCCTGTAAACACATCGCCAACTTCCCTGAGTCGTTGAAAGCAATTTATAAGATATAAATAAATCTTTAAATTGCTTGACGCTTTTGCGCTAAATAGAAGCACTGCCGTTTTATCTTTTATGCTGAAACGTTTATCCTCGTTGCCTTACACACTTTTAACTAGGTGCCCAATACAATTAATCTAAATCAAGTTTCGTGTTCATAAAATGAGGTGTTATTCAAATGCTATGTAAGTAACCTTGAAGAGAGGGCAGCCTTTACTCAATTTT
>JAPUBX010001607.1:0-12320 GCA_028672205.1 Proteocephalus fallax | reverse complement strand
ACTTTTGAGTTGTTTGAAGCCTGCTGCAGAACCGGACCTCTCTCAAATACGCGGCAAATAGAGATCATTCCCCTAGGTTTTACGCCTCGTGAACATTTTGCAATATGTGAAGCTTGCTGGAAAACAAGACACTTTTCAAATAAGCGCCAAATATGCGTCATTTGCAAAGCTAGGACGCTTTGTGAACTGGTTTCGTTGTGCTAGGCTTGCTGCAAAACAGGACATTGCTAAAATAGGCGGCAAATAGGTCTCATTGTCTAAGATGTCACGCCTTGTGAACCTTTTGCGTTGTGTGAGTCTCTTAGCAGAATAAAACATCGCTAGCGTCATCTGCTAAGATGGTACGCTTTGTGAACCTTTTGCGTTGTTGTGAAGCTTTGCTGGAGAACAGGACACCGCTTTAATAGCCAGAAAATGGGCTTCATTGTCCTAGATCTCAAGCCTTGTTAACCTTTTGCGTTGTGTGAGGCTTGCTGGAGAACAGGATACTTTTCAAATAAGCAGCAAACAGAGATCATTCGCTTACCTCTTACGCCTCGTGAACTATTTGTAATGAACGAAGCTTGCTGCAGAACAAGAAACCCTTCAAATAGGCGGCAAATAGGCGTCATTCGCTGAGCTCTGGCGCTTCGTGAACTTTTTGCGTTGTCTACCGCTCAAGCCCTCTCTTACGTCTTAAATATCACTCAAAGTTACCCAAACGAAAAATGCATAAATACAAAACGGCAGTTTTTTTCAGTTTGTTCACAATAACAAAAAAATGAAGTTGTGATACAGGAACATTGCTAAGTCGACCTGATTTACGACTGACTTAATCATTTTCGACGTGAAACCGTCTTGCAACAGTAGACGCTCGATCACAATCAAAATAACTTCAAGGATGCCACACACGACTCCGATAATTATGACTGTCAGGTTGATTCCGACTCTGTCGTCATAGTGATCGTCAATTCCTGTGTCAATCAACCCTGGGTGTTGCTGCGATACCGACATTATCCCGTTTCCGAATCCAGCGACGTTACCCGCACTTTCCTTCTCTCAACAAGCGTTTTCAAAGCTGCAAAAGACTCTAAATAAGGTTAAACGTTTGTCTTTAATTCCTTTTATAGCCTTCTGTTACGCCGTGATTTTAAGCGTTTCGTTAGCTTTTTGAATTAACCTCGTGTTTTCGAATTACCAGGCTCTGTGTTGGAGCCGTTGACGAACAACCAAATCGGCAAGTAATGGAAACATTATCATAAACTTGTTTTGAATGTGTAAAAAGAATAATAAATGTTTTTGTTACGAAGGAGATTCTATTTCATGGATAATTTGCAACATCGTAAGACAGCAGTGAAGCTCCAATTCTACTGAGGCTTTAAGTTTAATGGGTGCACGTTCGTTTACTTGTCCTTTCGAGAAATATTTCTATGCGCTTTCGTCGTTTAACAATCAAAGGTTTGCAATGATTTCGGTGACACGATTCCGAGACATCGATCAATCGGCGATTTTGCGGCGTGTAACACTCTACGCAAAGAGTAGGATGAACCGCTGGTCCAATTCTTCTTCAGGGTTACTGAACACGTGCGGAAGATCATGCATAAAGGGTTCTACCGAGACAATACGACGGCGAGCGCCGTCATCCAAAGAATCTGGCCTGGCGTCCGTGCTCGCCTTCTTCTGGAACCACCCTCTGACCTAACAGCACTCAAGCGGCTGTGCCACAGGATATTTAAAAAATTTCCCGAGGTGGCTAAAGGAAATGGCGCAAGCGCGCGGCAACTCTCTGCACGAAACTCTCTGTTCGCCCATCAACCCAGAAGGGAAGAAAACGTTCCGAAATTTCCTTCCCGAAGACCAAAATTCCTTCGACCAGAAGACCTCAGGCGGTATCAAGCTACGCCGGCGGACAGACGGTGCTTCCACTGCAACCGAAGAGGCCACATCAAACGAGACCGTCTAAACCAGCTGATCCGGCAAATTCGACTCTATCCGTTCTAGACCAAAGCTCGCAAGTACTACCTCGGCGCTCCGAGCGTTTGGGTTATAAATCGCCGGTCAAGTCACCGGTCATGCCATCGAATGTGCTGCACCCAGGTGGATTTAGTTATTGCTCACTATAATTTTTTATTGTGTTTTACTATAATAACGTATATTGTACGTTACACTTTTGAATACGAAATATCGTTTCTGCACGTGTCTTATTCGTAAAGGGTCTTGGTTGGCTTATAGAGTTTTACCGATATTACAGACAATCCGTCTATTATACATTCAGGGTTTATCAAACCCTACATACACACCTATCACAGTCGACTTCCGAAAAATGAACAGTAAAACCCTGAAGGTCGCGACCCGGATTCCCAAGCCGAGGGACATAATGGCGAAGCTGGGTGATACTCTACACCCTTAAAGAGGAATTCCTGTGCCAGGAACAGGAGATGCTGCGCGCGGTGGTAATACAACTTAGCGTGAGCCCTTCCGCAAAACAAGTGCTTTTCTATGTATGGCGACGAAACTCGGCGCTTCTGCGTTGATTCCCGAAAATTGAACGGTCAAACCGTTTAGTTCGCGACCCGGATCCCTTAGCCAAGGGACATAATAGCGAAGCTGGGAGGGTCCGCCGTCTTCACTACGTTGGACCTAGCCAGCGGTTACTGGCAGAAAGTTGTAAATCCAAAGGATCGTTACAAGACAGCCTATGTGACACCATAAGGGGCTGTATTAATTTAACGTCATGCCCTTCGGACTCACAAACGCCCGTGCCATATTCCAGGGTGCCATGGACTCGTTATTTAAAGGGCTTACGTTCGCGTCCGCCTACATGGACGACATCGTCGAATTCTGGAGGACGCGCGAAGACCACGTAGGCCACCTCTAGAAAACCCTCCAGGTACTTCGAGAGGCCGGTTTCAAAGTAAAACCTTCGAAATTCTAGTGGTTCCAAACATCCGTAAGATATGTCGGGCACCTCATCTCGGCGGAAGGGGTTACGGCGATTCCCGAATCGGCTGCACTCGTACTCAAATACGGCCAGCCAACGAATGTACGGGACATCCGTAGATTTTTGGGGTTCGTTAAGTACTATTCAGAATAAATTGATAATCTAGCCGAAATAGCCGAACCTTTAAACTGACTGGGTCGGAAGAAAATTCCGTTCGTGTGGGGAGAGGAGCAACAGAAAACCTTCGTAAAGCTCAAGCGGATCAGGGCCAATGCTTCCGACACTGCCTTTGGAGCAGTTTTTGAGCAGGAGAGCAAAGAAGCACTCGTCGCGAATCGGTTCGCCTCTCTAACACTGAACGGGGCTGAGCGAAATTATTCTGTGACCGAACGCAAATGTATCGCGATCGTCTGGGCAATCAAACGTTTGAAGACTACGTACACGGGCGGAGGTTTACAGTCGTAACCGACAATAATCCCCTGGTGTACGTATACCGATCAAATGATGTCCACTACCGCATAGCCCGGTGCTGATGGCCCTCAAACGCCACGACTTTGGGCTACAGCACCGAGCGGGGAAGTTGAACGTTGTCGCCGACGCGTTATCCAAGATGCCCCAACTCGGAAGATGTCAAGATGCAAGAAGCCCGCGCAGGCCCTAATGCCCCAGATTCCATCAACAAGCCGGACCCATGATCCCAACTCGACGTCCTTATTGGCCCTTTGCAGAGCGAATCTGTCAAGAAACTTGGCGGACATTCAAACCCGGGGCATCTTGCATGCAACAAGACGAAGGCACCGATTCAACTCTCGCAGGACACCAATAAGAAACGCCGTGGATTTTAATTTCGAGATTAAAGAGGAATCCATGGGGTTATAGGCTTACGGGGCATCTGGCTTAACTTCAATTAGCTGAACTACCGCTTAAGCCCTCTCTTAAGTTTTGAATATAACCTTTAGTTATCGCAACTCTAACATGCATAAATACAAACGGCAGTTCGTGTGTCGATTTGTTCACAATAAAACAAATGAAGTTGCCAATTTATTAAGATTTTAACATAATGATAACACCGAGAGTTGTGATACGGAAACAGTGCTAAGTCGATCTTATTTACAACTGACCGAATCATTTTCGACGAGAAACCTTCTTGAAATAGTAGACGCACGCCATCACAATCAAAAAAGCTCAAAGGATGCTACAAACGACTGTCATGTTGATTCGGACTCTGACGTCAATTCCAGTGTCAAGAAACCCTAGGTGTCACTGCGATGCCGAAATTATCCCCTTGTCATGCTCCCCACAAGCGTTTCTAAAGCTGCAGGAGACTCTGGGTAAGCTAAAACGGCTTTGTGTAATTCCCTTTTATAGCCTTCTGTTCCGCCGTGATTTCCAATGGCCTTAAATTTTCTATCTTTTCAACTCTTCGTTGGCTTTTCAAATTCACTTCGTAGTCTTGCGGGCTTTCTTTGCTTTTTTTATTTATAGATCATCATTGTACATTCTTTCCTAGGTACCCAATCTAAGCAGCTGGCATATTAATTCGCCCTTCGTTATCCTATATTCACGGTATTTTTTTAAAAATACAGATTTGTTAGACCAGTATGTTAGCAAAACCGTTAACTAAGGACAAGAACGACGGCATATCGCAATTCGGTTATAACTTATTTGATGTAATCTTGTTAATTAAAACAAAAGGTGTCGAAGTTTACTTGATTTTTATTATCGGGGGCCTTCATTATTATTATTGTTATCGATATTAAAATATGCATTTTTATCGATTTGGATAGGCATTTGTTATGGTTTAAAGATTCAATTTTTATCCAAATAAACATCTCAATCGGAAATGTTCGTGTTTATATCATTTTTTTTAATTTGTGCAAAGCATAAATAATATTTAACTCTCTATTTTGTTATAGGTTGGACATTTACGTGTCAAGTTTTCGGATTACATGTCTATTTGTTTGAGCCGTTGACGAGAAACCAAATGTGCAAGCAATGGAGGCAAACTTCGTCGAGATCGAAGCCGAGGGAAACGCGAAAACGCAGAGGCGATAGACTCCGACGAAGATTGAGCGGCGAAAGAAGGGGGTGCTGAATCACGGACTTCCTAAATCGACGTGCAACGTTCGGTGCGTTTTAGTGTTTCTTAATCCATTTTATATTAACATCGAAAAAATTAGGAAATCGACGATGAAGACAACTGGGAAGCTCCTTCCAGTAATGGCCGTGTCTACGAAATTGTCGACGACTAAAGGTCGACCGTTATCTTCGCGTGACAACACGTGAGAAGACGGAGAAACGCCTGCGACAGAGACTGTGCGCGAGATGGCGATCGAGATGAAAGAAGCTTCGCATAGAAATGCAAGCTATGAGGCGGAACAAAGAAGGTTCGCGGTATACCCCCTTGGAAGAACAAGAAAAGACTCGGAATACCCATGTTACCAACACACGGCATTGTTCTCCAAACTCTGTAAACCCCACCCCCCGCCACGCAGCCTAAAGGACGAAATCTGTGTCAAGGTATAAACGGTCAGACATAGAGGGGGAAATTACGCTCACGTCAGCGCCGGAGTCTACCTTGAAACTGCGACCACGTTCGACGTCGTTCACAAGCTGCTGGGTGTATTCTTGCCAGGAAGAGTGAAAGCCGCACTCACTGCCTTGCCTCTCTGTTTCCCCGAACAAGTACATGGAGAACGGCAGCTTCTTGCTTTGGGCCCGAAAAACTGATGATACCAGCAGAGCGTGTCGTCTTGCTTGCTTGTGTTAACGGCCATCGGTGGCCTCCGTTGACGCTGCGAGCGATCCTTGTTCTCCAGCAAGTTCCGCATATGGTGCCTCAAGTCACGCAACTCTTTAACCTCGTCGTGAGTGAGAGTCTGTGGGGGTCTTGTCACAGCGGCGACTGATGGATGAACAGGGTAAGCGGCGAAAATGCGGTCGGCGTACTCGCATAATTCGATCAGAAGATAATCCGAAAACAATTATGCTCGCCAATGTTGTGATTCGCAGTTCGACGATAACTTAACCCACGTAACCCTTTTAAGACAAACGCATCTTAAAAGGATTATATAAGAGAACGCAAACTAAAGTATAGTCAAGTTATTTTTTTGATTTGATTGTGCGTTCGTGGGTCTGATTCGGTTCGTGTCTGTTAAAACAAAAAGGGGCTCTTAAGGTCACTACACATGTCTCTTTGGTGGAGCCGTTGACGAGCAACCCAATGTGCAAGCAATGGAGACATAATCATAACCTTGTTTTGAATGTGTAAAAAGAACAATAAATGTTTTAGTTACGAAGGAGACTGTATTTCATGGATAATTTCGACATTGTAATAGAGAAGTTAAGCTCTTATTACACAGAGGCCGTTAGTTTAATGGGTGAATGTACGTTAAATTCCCTTTTAAGCGAATTTTTCTATGCGCTTTTCTCGTTACACAATTGCATAAGGAGCAAACGAGCTCGCTGTCGGTTCTGCACGAGGAAGCGTCCAGAAATTGAAAAGTCAGCTAGTGCCATAGCTCGCATTTGATGGTGCGGGCAATTTCCACGTCGGAATTGCCATTCCGGCTTGTTCATGCTAAAGCAATTACGAGGAAGGATTCAACTCTTTGTACTCTATAACTTCGAGACACCAACCCTCCAAGCTGATTGTATTCCAGTGTGAATACCCTGACGTTCCACTGTGTCCTCGTCGATCATAAAGGTCCTTGTGTTTGCCCAGTTTAAGAATCCTTCAACAATCCTACATTTGTTGATGAGAAGTGACCATAGCGGGAAAGCTTGTCCAAGAGAAGAGATATCTCTAGGGAATTGATTCAGACGACATTTGCCGTAAATTGATAAACCAGAATGCAACTAGCCATAATTTTGTAAATGGAGGCTGTGCTTTATCCAAAAAGGCCAACCTTAATTTAAACGTCACAGTTAATTCGTAATTTGTTCAGCCTTTGATAAAAGGTAGCGTTAGATTCAGCTTCTTTCCAGACATTTTGCTACCGGTTGTTCGATTGAAGTCTAGAAACCAATCGAAGTTCCAATACCAATAACAAAACAATGGATTGACAATGAATTTGATGTATCAAAATCATGCGGGATAATTTGGGGGGTTCCCGGCTGATGTAAACGACGACGGCTCCATTAATGTGCTTGAGAGCATCCGGACAACCGGCAATGCTGCGCCAGTTGAATTGCTTAAAATCGACCTGCAAATAAGTACAAAAAGGAAACGATAAAGAAAGAATCTTTGTCTGCGTGTGTATAAAATCGAAGCTGAAAGGCAGTAAGTCACAAAACCATGGTTGCCACGGAAACGCCAATTCGTCTTTTTCTTTGGACAACACTAATTTTTTGGTTAAAACGTGACGATAAAATTCTGGAAGATAAGAGATTATGCCGTTCACCAATGGATTCACCTCGATCCTGAATTCGCAGTGGCGTCCACTGTTTCTGACGGCGTTCAGGTCGCCGTAAGGCACCAATGAGGTTGCAGTCCAGGCAGTTGGTGCAGTGAGTTCAAGTAAATCAGATTAACCAAGACGTCACCGGTCTGTGTAGAAGCAGTTTTGCTTATTGAATAGCTGCCAATAAAAAGAGAAAGTTGGCCTGTCATATATTTCACAGGGAATTCCGATTAAATTAGTTGCTTCGACTTGTTTTAAATATAAAGAAATCCTTCCTTTAACACAATAACGGAAATGTAATAAGTTTAGAAGTAACGTAGGGATATTGCATTGATACTGCATTCGTAAAATGAATCAGCAACGCGTCAGGCTTAACTCAATCTATTGCGAGAAACATCCCGTTGTTTGACTTACCGAGACTGGCGTCACACAGTTAAAATAATTTTAATCGCCTTTCCAACCGTCTATTTTATAAGCAAGACCATCTGACGTAGATAAAAGATTGACTCGATTGTTGGACGTTGAGCTCCGCCAAAAAACATACATAAGTAGCATTTTATTTGCACGCAATTAAGAATGTCGCAAAAGAACGTTTAGAAGTTATCACAACATCGAAATTGGGGGCACGGCAGTCAATAAATAAAAACCTTCTAGGGACCCCGATCTTCTTAATTAAAGGACGTCTTCAAATTAATTATCCCTGCAAAAACGTACATATTATCGTAATAAACAAACAATTGATTAGCATTTGCTCTCGCCATTTTTAAAGTGTTATACAAACATGTAAGTTGATCCTTCAGTTCGGGTATCTGAGGGAGCCAAAGAAGACGAAATGCATTCGCTACCGAAGGTGTTTGCCGGTTCAACAGTATTGAACGCAGTCAACCGGGAAAATGTTTCACCACAAATGAGTGTTATGCCTGTGTGCATGAGCTTTAATTCGTATTTATAAATTTTGATTCTTAAAAAGGCATTATTTTTCATTTTGAATGCGTCTTATTAAGCGGGTTTCGCATAGTGATTACTAAAGATTTTCATTCAGACGAGGAGTGTATTCCAGAGTTCTAGATGACGCATAAAAAACCTCTTATTCCAGGCCTTCCAATTTCACGGCAACGAAGGGTTTACGTAAGGCGTGTTGCAACGGGGAATCCGTGACCTCAGCCTAGCAAATATTTTCTCGACAATTTTGCCGTCTATTGCTTAGGAGGGTATCGTCTGTGCGTCAGCAGCCCAGCTCCTAGTCCCATTGCTTTCGAGAACACAATCGTCAATGCACCGCAACTAACAGGATAACCCTCGGCAATTTACAGCCCACCATAACCGGCATACGCGTTCCCAACACTTGAAACCCCCTCAACGAGGTACGCGCGCCTTTCTTCTAGAAACCCGGTGTGATAGTATTGTATGGAGGGTAGAATAAACCTTGAATGGAGAATAGACTAATAGTCTGTAATACCGGCGTAACTCTGAAAGCCAACCGAGACCCTTAACGAATAGAACACGTGCAGCAACGATAATTCGTATTAAAAAGTGTAACGTACAATAAACGTTAGTATAGTTAAACACAATTAATAATAAGAGTTAGCAATCACCACACCCGGACTGCCACTTAATAGCTTAGAAAGGCCATAGTGTGTGGCCACAACAAAGGTAACTCTTTCGTACCTTTATCTGTTCTAACCAAACTCTCAACGATTTTTAAACCGGTCACCATTACAGGCAGAAGTCTGGGTAAAAGGTCCAGCTTTCAAGTAGACACTGGTGCAGTTGTCTCGATTTTCAATGAACGAATCCTGCGTAGTTGACGACTTATCCTATCCCAATTTTCCCAATAACAAGTCGTGGCTGAAAATAACTCCTTCCTGTTTCGCATTTCGTTGTCAGAAATGTCTGAAAACTGCGCTTTTGAATTTGGATTACTGTGGATAATGTCAAATACACCGTGTTGGGCGACCAAATTGTCCAATAATCTAAATGCGACCGTCTCTGCTTCTGTTTCGGAGTGCTTCTGGTTCGGCTGCTTTTGGAGAATATAACAAAATCGTTAGCTTCTAGTTTTAAGGGGAACATTATTTAACTTCACCAAGCATAAAACAAGACAATTAAACAACAAAGAATTACCGAAATGCGACATGCCGCCAATCATGCATAGCTTGATTTTGGCACCACGACGAAATGAAATGTGTCTGTGAATGAATAATGTTGTAGTTAATGCGCTATGAGTCAGGAGATTGCACAGCAATGCTAAGCTGCAGTCTACCAAGTGTTAAGGAGTCTACATTTGATTATAAGCGGGGATTAAAGAAGTGTACATCGATACCGATCTTATGATGGCCGTTTTTATTCATAAAATAAATCGTATTACAACAACCACTAATAGTTTATATAACGAGCGCGATAAAGACGTAGAAAATTAAAGCTAGATAACAATGACAACCTACGTAATTGTTTCTCTTAACATTTACAATACTGCATTTACAACCATTCTGCAAAAAATTCCTAGGAATCAGTGCTTAAGGGAACTCAAAGTAGGCTTATTGCTTCTATCTGCGATTCCCTCGGGCTTAGTGTATGAATTGGCTTAGTGGTGTTTTTTTTCAAACTGGGTGGTTCATGGAGAGCATGATTGAACGTTATGATGACGATATTGTTAGGCTCACACAAATCGAAGTTTGCTTGGCTAGCAGAATGAAGGCGTGATTCAATGTGCTTATTTAAATCTAATTGATGACTCTTTTGTGTGCGCGAGTGAACCCGGAATGGCAAAAAAACGCCTTTATATGTTTCAGACGACCTATATTAGACACGATCAAATACGGGTAGTCGTTAGGGGTCAAAAAGATAATTAACTTGCAGCGAAGATCTCTTTCTGCTAGAACATAAACCCTTCGAAGCGCAATCCATCCTTGATAAAACACTATAGAGTATGTTCTCTTAGAAAGCGCAGATCTGTCTTAGAAGTTATATCCCACACAACGTCGGTAAATTTAAAAAGACGCAATCTTTTGTGAAAATATAACCCATAGTTCTGCAGGGGAACTTAGAATTCCAATCAATCGTAAATCAAGTCTTTATCAAACAGACAACAAATTTCGTAACATTTATAATAATAAAATAAACCAAATGTTTCCAATGTAAACAAATGTATGAAATAAATACTAAATCTGCATCAATGTTTTAATCAACGAATGCTAAGTTCCCAAATTAGAAAAAGGTGAAAGAGAATGAGGAAGATGTGAAGGAGGTTAAAGTAAAGGAGAGGGAAAAGACGAAGGAGGAGAAGGAGGAGGTGGAGGAGAAGGAGGAGGAGGAGGTTTACGAGAAGAATTAAGATTATTAAAATAAAAGTGGGAGTTACAGAACGACCATTAGCATAAGCGGATTCACGACACGACTGGCGCATCCACGTAACCTGCCTCTCCGAAGTCCGTCTACTTAATTTGTATGAACGTTATATCGTAAGGTGCCTTCTTCTTTGGCGGACGGCATTTACTACCTCGAACAATGTAACACATCTCTATCTTTGGCGAAAAACAAACAAGTCCGGTTCAAAACACATTATCGCCAACATAAAATGGTTTAACGAAAGTAACAAAATATTTATACTTACATGTTGGTAGTAGGATTTGTCTCACGACGTTTAGTCATCGTGAGCATTCGTAGTGTTTTGTAATTCGTTCTTTGTGCCGCTGAAAAATTAACCATGTTGCAATGGAAGGTGTCTTCTTTCATTTAACCTGAGGGGAAAATGCTTTACCAGGTATTTAGGTAAACTAAAGACGTCAAACGGTGACATATTATACAACAGAGTAAGCACATTTGATCAAACATGACAAGATATTATCAGCAACCTTCCCGTTATCAAGACCTGGTACCATGTTTTAGACGACTTAATAAAGCTTATTTATTCATATTCGTATTATAAGGCACATATTCTATTAAGTTAATTGCATATAGGCCGCATGGTATTTACCACGTTCACATCCTAACGGATAGAACGTGAAACATAAATTTACAAACTGCGTTTCACTAACACTCTAGGCAATGCTTAAAGAATTAGGCATACTGATACGATAGCAGAATTTATAAATTGACATCTTAATAAACTTGTACAAGATTCAATAATAAGAAAGATCGTGAATATCATCTATGTTAAGTTATTGAATAACGAAGTTTTGATAATGATTGTCTACTGTATTTCCATGACCGACATGGAACCTTTTAAGAGCAGCAATCAATAATTATCAAGGAGCCTACTTTTAATGATAACCACTCTCGAATCTCATCGCGTTCTTAAATAGGGAAACTGTGAACCAAATATTTAGGTCGATATCTTTCGAGGTTGAATCTTAATTGTACGTTGAGGTTCCCGTGACAGCACCCAACGTGTTCAAAGGACAGCTTCTTAATGTACCAGTTCATTAAGAATCAAAGGCGAACAATTCACAATTTACCCACAAGACCTCTCGACCGGGCTTGAATTCATAAGTTCAAAGGCGGTTGCACATGATCCCAAACAATAAACATGTGTTTTTTATCTATCTTATAATGCCAAAACCATACAACAGTGCCTCAGTTCGAAAATATAAATCACAGTTACTTTCTACCTTCAAACGAATCCTCCAAACCAATGTTAAAGCAAGAAATATTGAACAACTTATTATCAAAACATCAAACAAATTGGATTATGTAATATGAGTTTAAAAAAACAACGATTACTTACCCTGGTAAGGAACGCCGAAAATATAATTGCTTTCAGTACAACACTGTCAACAGCTTACTTTAGAAGCATTGACATATTCCTATGAATAATACAAATAACATCATATCGAATGTTTAGTTTGATATATTTGTCGTACCTGAAAATAAAATTCGACTCTCTCTCGTAACTTTCTCATTTTCCTTGTTTTCGGATAATTCAGCTAAAAGAATATATAAACTGATGTTAGAGTCGACTAAATGCTGCAAAGAATCTGCCTTCTTCCTAGAATGGT
>JAPUBX010001603.1:0-38248 GCA_028672205.1 Proteocephalus fallax | reverse complement strand
TCAATCGGATTAAATTTCGCATTATCCAACGGGTTTCCGCCAAAACTAGCGGAAGTCGCAAGCACCAAAAAGGAGCTTACGTAAGACAAGCTGATTGTCGTAGGTGCCGCGTTAATAGATTGGTTAGTGATTTCATTATTTCCGACGTGCAGACAGATAGAAAAAGAATAAGCTTTGCAGAGCCAGGAGCCGCCACACAACCGTTGCCAGTCACGCCGAAGTTCGCTTCGTTTCATAACCATCATTGGCAACCAAACACAACGAAATGAGTCAATAGAATTCGACCGAGATTGCTTCTAGCCATTGGACGAAAAAAAACATTATTAATATTAGATTTTTATTCGATCACCTATGAAACAAAGTTTGGAAATGTAGAAAAATCGGAATTTAAAATGAATAAAAGCATATCATGGCACTTTATTTAAAACGTAACCTAAAACAATATAAGCTATGCACGCGTTTTATAAACATTTTACAGCTTTTACGTACCAATATACTGTTTCGTTACTTTTAAAATCAAACGATCATAATAGAACATAAACCTGTGAAATCGTTTCCACCTTGATGCTTTTAAAAAGACCATTTACATGGGACGAAATAGCTTTTTAAAATGTAATAGGCCAGCGTTAAAAATACTTTGACAAAAAGAAGACTGTAACAAAGGGAACCGACAATATTTGACAATCTCAGATAACTGTATACGCCGAACAGTGATTTGGTGCGGGGCCGTTGACGGCCTCCATCATTAAAAAAATATTTTGCTTTATTATAGAAAACTGTTCTGTCAAAACATCTTCATCGATCTTTTTACTACATTTAGCAACAAAAACATCCTCTGTTTAAACTCACCAATTCAATGGATTTACCCTTGATCAAACGACAATACTCGCGAAAACAGCTCACTGAATACCGCAAACACTTAATTGTTGACGCAAGTCTATCTGAGTCCCTTCTAAAGTGCAAATCGCTGTCTAAGAGGTTATTTTATAAAAAAAGACATCGATTAATCAATATGCTTCTCGCATTCATAATGAGGCTTTAATCGACCAACCGCATGCGAACAGCGGTTTTGTGCCTACACCTGCTGCACTCCCGCAACTACCACTCACTCAGACCAAGTAGCAGCATCGAGCTGGTTGGCTTAATGCTGTTCGCAGTCGCTATCCCGCAAATACATCACTTCCAGCTCTTGCGTCCTTGAATGTGCGTTCAATTCTCAACAAATTTGTACGGTTTTAACTCTCTGCTAACAACTGCTCTGTTTAAACCTGTCGGCGTGGTCTGTCTACAAGAAACCTTTCTTCTGGACATCAATCTGGATCACATATTTATGCCAGAGAATTTCGAATGCTTTCGTCAAGATAGAGTGGTCGGCGTTAAATCAAAGGGTGGTGGTGTCGCGATAGTTCCGCGACCTTGACCAGTTGACCGACACTGCTTCTATTGGCCAGGTGGGTAATCCTCGCAGTCCACCAGAATTGCATATTTTCTTTGGGTATGCACATTTGTGAAAATAATTGCTTGTTATCTTCAAAAAAATTTTTTTTTTAAATTCTAGATATCTTTGGGAATAACGAAACACAAATAGAAGAATTGGTTGAAAATGCCTCAGGGACAAACAACCGTCGGTACGATTATTGATGCATTTATTACCCGTCATCGCGATTTCTGTCATGCCAGCCTCGGTTGCTGCAGACGTCTTGCAAAATTCGACAGAAAATAATAAATGTTTCTAGTTGTTTTTCTGAATTTCCTCGTTGTAGAATTATGGGTGGCGCTTTGAACAATTTACCTGGTGCCGAATTCGTCAGCAACCCAATGTTCTCTATTGTTTCAAAGGCGCTGTTGTTGACGTCGTCGGATACGGCAGTCCAAATATCGCGAGGTAGTCTCAATTATAAAAACGCTTCTCCGGGGTTTTTTAAATAACTTCAAAACGATTAAATTTATGTGGGCTTGATGAACATTTAAAATTAAGCAATTATAAATAGTCGTATTTTAAGAGATCAATGAAAAGCTCTTGAATTCTGGAATGGTCAATTTCATATAATTTCAATAAAAAAATAAGAATTATAAGAGTTTCGGTGGTGATAAACTCGGATTTTGAATTGATTACTAAAAGAATCCAATCGTCAGCGTAACGGTCAACTAAGAACACAAAAGGGTATTAGGAGAATTGACTTGGAGTCTCTTGACTTGAGTCTGCCTTACCCTCGATTGTCTTGAATGGGCAACTGCAGTTCGCGCTTAATCTGTGAATCGTTAAGAAAAAGGGCTTACTTACTCATTTGTTTGTAAAACCTTCTTCGTGTAGTAGATCACGTGGATGTTTTTGAAGTATGTGGGTCGAAAGTTGCATGAAATTCAACTGACATAGCTGGAAGTAGATAACGATGTCAGTGGACTCGGTTTAACAAACAAAATATCCTAGGTTCGATTTGCGACAATGAACAGCTCGTTTTACAGCAGCTGGTTTGCTTCTTTACGATTCAACGACGTGACACTCATAAGTTGGCCATCACAAGTTATGTGCCATCCAAGGTCTCTTCAAAACAGCAAGTCTGTGACAGTTTTTAACTTGTATATCCCCCCATCTTCTATCAGAACAGACATATCTAAGTTCTATGATTCGCTTATACCTTTTATTTCTGTAATACCGGTGTAACTCTGAAAGCCAACCGAGACCCTTGACGAATAGAACACGTGCAGCAACGATAATTCGTATTCAAAAGTGTAACGTACAATATACGTTAGTATAGTAAAACACAATTAATAGTTATAGTTAGCAATCACCACACCGGGTTTTGGCTGAAGGGTGTGGTTTGGTATGATCGAGACAGCCGTACCCGAATGGGCGGAATGTCACAGATACGCGATCTCTCGGTTGTGCCTAGACACTGGGGAAACGTTTGGCTCAAGGCTAGAGCCCCCCCTTTTTACTACAATTGATTCACCTTCATTTGACGCAATGTTTTAGCACCCCAAGGCGCCAACGCACAGCGTTTGTCGCGTAGCCTTTGGAGACGACAGGCCGGAGAAATCAGCTGTTGTGGAGTTGCCTGCCCCAACTTTGAGGAATCTCACCTCTCTGTTTTTAACCAATCTCTTTCCAGACACCATTTCCGGCATCAAATCTGAAGTGAGTTATATACCCAATCGGCAACTGATACGGTCTATCGGATGCTGCATGCTTACAAACGCCGATTCGCTGGGCTACATCGAAGTGTACGGGTACAAAATCCATATCAACTAATTAAGACGTCAACACCATGGTGATTGCAAGCTGATCTACCGTATCTATGTATGTCAATACAGCAGACTTTTATTGGTCGAATAATCGAATACGCGTGACTGTGTTGGTTTTTTTGAATAGGTAAAACCCATTTGTGTACCCTCGACACTCAACGCGGCCGTGGACGTTCCGCTCCGCGTGAGAGGCAGTGCCGGCGACCGCCGACGCTTCACGTCGATCTCGGGAGGAGGAGGAGGAGGAGGAAAACGGGCAGCGCCGCCGAACGACAACGAGGCGGTTGACGCCCATGAGCACCCGGGCTGGCGCGCCTTTTTTGCCGACCTCGTTTTCGCCCCCTCCGAGGGCTACCTGGTCTGGAAAAACAGATGGAGACTGTCGTTTGATGCCCTCTAGGAGAGATGCCGCTTCGAGTGTATGGTCATTGTTCAATTACGGGTCTATCTCGGTCAATACATGTGTCTATTTGGATATGATGTAGCCTTTTGCAAAACCAATGACCTAATTAGGCGAACCCCCCTCCGTTTTCTTCTTTATTATTCTTAATGGTATTATTCTTTGACGTGTTCAGGGGTATAAGTGTTATAGTCGTAAGTCTGACGACTGCATTTTGATGCATTCAGCAAAAATAGATAAGAGTTATCACATCACCTCGGTAAATTATCTTAATTTTTTTAGGATCTTTACAGCTGCGAGACATCAGTCGTCCAATTCCTTACAACAACCCTCGACACTTGTCAAATCTACATATGATTGCCCTATGTTGGTGAGAGAAGTCACTGGGGACGCCACACCATTCTGAAGCCCTGGCCTCGACAAAAGCGACGCGCTCCGACCAACAACTAAAAAACCTGCCCGATAGTAGTACATTATCTTTAAACAGACGGCGTCAAGGAGGTCTGGCTTACGTCCGAAGACCTCGGCGCCTACGGTCGCAACCTCGGGCGCTTCGAGTACGCCCAACGGCTGAGCATAAGGCCCGCCGCCGTTTGTATCCACTGCCCCAACCACGTGACCTTCGCGGATCTGCACTTCGTATTGGTTGCCACGGTGCCGCCGTGCTGCCTGCTCCGTCTCGGCATCAACACGTTCTATGTGGCAAGAGAAGCCAAATCAGAAGTTGAATTAAGTGTATATACTCGTGACGCTGGAAGTTCAGAAAGGTTCCTGACGTCCCAGCGGACGGCGTGTTGCTTGTAGGCGGATATCTAGCTAGCTCGTTTGTTACTGGTCGATGGGAGATAACGAGAAGTGTCACTTCCAGGAGTAGCCGTGGCATGGGAAAACCTTTGCGTCTATAGCCTTTACGCATTCGAGTTCGTCCTACACGACAGCTGGGGTCTTGGCGATGGAAGTGGGTGAGCCGCCTTGGATCGGGGAATAGATTTCTTCAGTCTCTTTCTCCTGAATTTTTATCCAGAAATTTCAAACTTCCCAGCTACCTGAACTTGTGTATTTTTTCCTCAACGCCCAAATGTTGTGCTGTCATTAATAGGCTCTAACAAGTTTCTTGATTCCATGATGCGACAGTACACCACGGAAGAGTTCGAGCGAGTAACGGAATTCATTCAAACTAATGTGTCTTCCGTGTGAGGATTACAGCCTATTTTGGGTCGTTGTGCTTAGTGTGTCCAAAGAAAATCTCATTTTCAAATCGACTGTCTTTGAGCGCCACGTTTGGGTCCGCGTTTGTAGACCCAGTGTCGCGGACTGAAAGAAATTGATTGAAACGTGCAGCAATTCAAAGCGTTTGGCTCTTGGTGGAGCTTTTATTTGGTGTCCTAAAGGCTGTGTAACTTCAGTGTCCCCATTTAACCGATATATGTTTTGAGAGAACATTTATAGTCGACAGCGTAACATCTTATCAATTTTTCGTTGTTTGTAGGCATGGCGACCCGGTAACGATCGGAACGGATTTCATTTGCGGATTCCCTACGGAGACAGAGGTCGACTTTGAGGGCACCGTTCACCTCGTGGAGCGCTTCCAGTTTCCAATCCTCTTCATCAACAAGATTTTCGCACGACCAGGTACTCCAGCGGCCTCAATGAAACGGTAGGTCGCTTCTTTTTCGGCGTTTTCTACTGCTTTTATTATTGGATTTTGCATGACGTATATGGTCACCAGCACTTCGAATGAGCAGGTTAATTCGCCATCTCTGAGAAGTAATTCTGTATACATATTCCAGAGACATATTAAACCGTTTTATTACATATCAGATCTGTTTATCGTTCTTATTCAAAATGCACGTTCATTTTCGACAATATTTGCTAAACGTCTTGTGCCTGATATAATTTAATACGCAAGCCACTACGAAAAAGGTAAAGAAGCGTACCCGAATCAGTCACGATCTATTTTTAGGGAGAGAAGGTCGACAATACCGAGTTCTAATCACAGAAGCTAGCAAGGACCACCAACACTTGGTGGGCCATACGATGGCCC
Source organism: Proteocephalus fallax (assembly GCA_028672205.1). Lineage (NCBI taxonomy): Eukaryota > Metazoa > Platyhelminthes > Cestoda > Proteocephalidea > Proteocephalidae > Proteocephalus > Proteocephalus fallax. The sequence continues at coordinate 32,558 of JAPUBX010001603.1, read as the reverse complement.
ACGAACAGGTTGGACAATGCTGTTTAATCACACCATAATTGATCCATTTTAAGTTATTAACAATGTGTCTGCCTTCCTCAAATTCTTATTCCCAAAGAACCGGAATTGTAGGGGCGCATAATATCAGTGAAAGGAACTGCATGTTATAAGTCCTTTATGCTCAGAAAGATTGTTGCTCGCTGACCATTCAATTGTATTGTGGAACAATACGAAGATATCTGAAATATCGAATTGGTGTATAATAGCTCTCATCTCAATAACATTTTGGGCGTGAAATCGTTATTTTCATTCTTCAGTTAATCGCTTTTGGTAAGTGGATTGCCTTTAAGTAGCTCTAATGTGTTTCATATTAATTATTTGTTTGTCCTAGATTCCATTGACTATTCTCGTCTTACTGGTGTCACGGATATTCACTAAATATATACTTCCACCTGAAAATATTTTTCATGTCACTTCAACGAAGCATCCGTCATGTTAGGAACTTTAATTTTCCGAACGATATAAATTTCTGTCTTAAATGCTCTTTTTTTGACGTCAGGTAAAGGCGTAAAAATAAACGAAGGGTATTCTTGTTAAGCTGACAAAGTTATAACGGGAACGCTAATGGGCCCGATGATAACGCAACAAAGGCGGGAGAGGGCAAAAACATAGGTTTCACAGCAAGACATTTAATGGTTCATTGTTATTTTACGTCAAGTATGCATATTTGTGGAACTTAATTCACCGTTTGCAGACGAAATGATTAACTGAGCTAAAGATACGCGTGGCAGGGTGCTGTTAGTTTGGCTAATAATGTAGGTATGATAGGGTACCATGGCGCCAACCTGTTATCCGAACTATAAATTTAAAATACTGTACGAGCGGCAGAAACTTAGCTTTAGTTGTCTTTACAAACGCAAGCATAAATTATTATCATCTATCAGCCGTCCTGCAAATTATAGATGCTTTAATATAATAGAAGCTGTAAGTCAAAATGAATTATTTTTACATCAAATGTTTATTATTTATAATTTTTACAGTTCTTGTTACTTCCGAATATAATGAGGCAACTTTTAAGTTTATATTTTTTAGTAATAACATAACAACCCTATGCCATAAGTTATATTCAATCCGATTATTTCCCAAAGTTATATCATCGCAATGAAACACGGACGTTGATTTTAAGTACTTCTTCGGGGAATACCATAACAATTAGGAAAGTTTGTAGTGACCTTATTGGTCCCTTTTTGTTTTACCGCACACGAACCGAATTCGACCCACGAACGCACCATCCCCGACTTAACGTCGTGCCTTTGTATTATTGAATCAAGAAACCTTTCTTGATTATACCTCGGTTTGCGTTCTCATATATTACCCTTTTTAGACGCGTATGTCGTAAAAAGGTTAAGTGGGTTAAGTTATCGTTCGAACTGCGAATCACCACATTGGCGAGCATAATTATTTCGGATTTTCTTCTGATGAGCGCCCCCATTGAGCAATCTTCTGATCCACCGTCAGATCTACTATGATCAACGTCATTTTCGAACATTTTCGTCCCATTCTACTCATCTCGTGCTGCGAAAATTACAGGCCACCACTAAGACGACGTTTTCACTAAAATCTATTTTTATCACCCATATTCGACCGAAACAGGATGTGCGTTACCTACTTCTTCGACCGCTTTATGTCAATCCACATGCCGACCATGCTACGACGCATATGACTCGCATCGATAGACACGAAAACAAGCAAAAGGTTTTTTTTCAAACAATGACGTACTCTCCTGACCGCTTTATGCCAATTCAAATGCCAACCATGCTACGACGCATACGACTCGCATTGATCGACACGAAAGCCAGGTGAAGCCGATTTCTCACTATTCTGTTCTAACCTCAACCACTTTTTGTCGATCCGAACGCCATTCATGCTACGACGCATACGACTCGCATTGATCGACACGAAAGCCAGGTGAAGCCGATTTCTCACTATTCTGTTCTAACCTCAACCACCTTTTGTCGATCCGAACGCCATTCATGCTACGACGCATACGAATCGCATCGGTAGACACGATAAGAACCCTTTTTCCAATTTGCAATCCACCCGAACTGACTGGCCAACCGAACGACGCGATTCCCCCAGGAAACTCTATTGTGCCATCTTCTTTTGCCACTGCCCGGTTAAGTCTGGAGCCGCCTGACGCACGGACGACCTCCAGCACACGAAGCGGTCATATCAGCCAAACACCCCTGCATCTAACAAACTTTGCCCGTTAATTTACCGTCTGTTAACCTGCAACCCCACCAGCCATCCTTATTGTATCTCTTCCTCTGACGACGAAGAGTCTAAGGGGGAGCCATGTAGTGACCTGATTGGTCCCTCCTTGTTTTACCGCACACGAATCGAATTCGTCCCACGAACGCACCATCGCCGACTTAACGTCGTGCCTTTGTATTATTGAATCAAGAAACCTTTCTTGATTATACTTTGGTTTGCGTTCTCATATATTACCCCTTTTAGACGCGTGTGTCGTAAAAAGGTTAAGTGGTCTTAAGTATCGACTAACTTTTGAATCACGACAGACGAATACGCTTGATTAATATCATATTTGTATTCGAACACCTATCAAAAAATGTGGAAAAATCGCGATTAAAAATGAATGAAAGCGTATCCAGGCAGTTTATTCAAACGAAACATCAAACAATAGAAGCTATTCACGCGTTGCATAAATAGTTTACACAAAAAGGTGGACTTGTCTTTTTCATTGTATATACTTGAGTTACTGAATACATAATAGCATTATTCGACAGAAAATCAGCTGTTTCTAGTTGATATAGTCACTGCAGGAAAATATCAATCTAATGACTCAACTTGACACTAAGATAGAAATTTACGATTTTCCGTGTTTATTTAGTTTTTACCGTTTCATAACTCCGGTCGCAAGTGCCGAAGGTCCTTCGTGTTTGATTTGTGTGGACATAACGAAAGCCTATAATCAAATAACCGAAGACTATTTAAAAGATAAACACAAGACTTAAAAAAGAAGAAGAAATACGTGAATTGGGGCAATAAGGAGACGGACAGGAAGGGGGAAGAGGAAAGTGAGGCAAAGTTTGATGAGGTAAAGGAGGAGACGTAAGAGAAGCGAAAATCAGACGATGTGAAAACGTGAAATGTAAAGAATAAGAAGTGAAAGTAAATGTGATTTTACATGGTAGTTTTGTGAATTGAAACCTTGTACACCTATGCATTCTACCGAATTATTACATGTGATATCACTGGTTATTAAATTAACACCAGTAAGACGCCATCTTGTCAATCACTTTTCAAAGGTGTTATATTATTAATCTGGCGTTAAGATATATGCTATCCTCTTCAAAACGGGAATGTTGTAGCGCAATAACGGAATTTAGGAATCTGATATTCTAATCTCATGCCAAGACTTAATCTTTAGACATCGTTTTCGTTTCCTCCAGAATCAGTACAATTTAAGAGACACCGTAGCCAAAACCGACTTCAAAGTTTTCGAGGATTCCGTTTTTTGCACGAAACGCATTGTCAACTCACGGAACTATCCCTCACCCCCCGTATCATATCTTCTCCATTTCTGAAACGACTGAGGCAAACATTGGAACGACTCTGTCGCCCGGAGGGGTGGAGAACCCTGAAATAAAACAAATTTCTATCAGAATAACACCTGAGGTTTATTGACTTTTATATATGAGCTGTTGGAAACATCGAAAGCCGGCGACTTCTGGAAAAATCTTAACAGATTGACAGAAACCCGCCGCCCATATCAACCTTGTGGTGCCCTAGACCTCGATGCTGTGAATGATGGATTTCTCTTCAAATCGGCTGACCATTTCGCGGTGACTGTCGTTTTCTCTCTTCATACCAGTGCTTTCCTACCCGCTTTTCTTATCTCACACATTTTAGATGGCATTAAGAGCTCCACCGTTGCTGGTCCTGACAGCGATCCTTAAAATATGTCACTGCGAGATTTCTTCGATTGTCACCCAACTAGGCAATCATTCGTTAGGAGAATGCTCCTTATCTTTCGGAATGGAAAGATGTGGCTAGAAAAAGATTCGTTAAAAAAAGAGCCTTTACATTCTCCGACGTTGGAGCAGGCAACTCCACGACTGCTTTCTTCTCCGGCTGGTCGTCTTCATAGGCAACGCGACATACGCTGTGCTAAAACATTGCGTCAAGTGGAGGTGAATAAATTTGAGTAAAAATAGAGGGACTCTTGCTTTAAGCCGATAGTTTCACAAACCAAACGATCGCATATCTGTAGAATTCCGCCCCCATCAAACACGCCCAATCGAGTACGATTGTCTTGATTGGCCCTTACCCTGAATTATACCAAACCACACCCTTCAGACAAAACACGGACAAGTTGTGACATTTTCAGGACCAATTGCGTTCCAGGTTGACACAACCCCCACCGTGTGTGTCCAGCAGTAGTAGTAGTTGGAATCGGCGATGCGTAGCGATGTGAATACTAAGGGGAGTGACTGCACACTCTAAACTCACCGCTCGGGTCGAGGTCTGGCAAAACAGCCATCTTAAAGATCTCCAAGGGCGGATTTACATCCACGTTGCCGGGTTCGCAGAAGGCCTGTCGAAGCCTCTTTTTTAACCCCGGAAGAATGGCGAGGTCGAGGACGCCCGGGGGTGGCGGTTCGACGAGAGGGAGGCAGCGATTGGCTGCCGCTTTGCTCACCAAATCTCCAGAGGCCGAATGGGCGACCATAGGATCACGAATACCCGGGAAGAAGGCTTTCATGGGTCCGACAGCGGTTGCGGCAGTCTTATCGGGCGTGAGGGCGGGCAGTAGGGGATGGGAGACGAAGAGGGTCTCTTGGCATTTGCCGGAGAGACAGTCGAATTTCGGCAGGAACTAAACACAGAAGTCCAGCAGCAGTTATTGGGCTGTTGTAGGAATATTTTAATTTCGATTCAATATATATATATTCTATAAATTGTAGCGCGTCTTATTCAGTATTGTATTTTGTTTCAGGAGCAGTAGACGACCGTTAACCTATCACAATGTAGCTAGCAATACCACAGGTTTACTAATTGGCTAGGGCGGAGGAAGAGGAGGGGAGGAAGACGCACCTGATTAGAGAAGGACCTCCTCCACTCGGTCTGCAGGGGACTTGCGAGACGAAGGTCGGCGCCTAGGTGGTAGGATTCGAGGAGACCGAGGCAGGGTAGCAGGAGACTGCCGAGGTTGAGGCCGGTGGAGGCTGTTGACGTCGTCGTCGTAGAAGGGTTATTTGGGGTATCTTAGAGAAGAGAGGCAGCGGACATGCCTGAGCAGATTGCGGCCTCCTGCTCGGGAACCAGGCTCACCATTCCGTAGAAGTCGAGCATGAAGGTGCTGTGAGAGGAGAAGAGAGCAAGCCATAGCTGGAAGGCTACGTGGAAGGCTGCGTGCGTGCGTGCGAGAGTGACCGCTGTCTCTAATCCATCATCGTCAACTCTCCATTTAAGCCCATGACGAGATTTTTAGGGCATTCAAAGACGCAACGGTAGAAGATAAATCGTGAGTACGTAAAAGCACGAAAGATAGATGGATTTGTTGCCGCCGCGTACGACGACACATACCCCTCGCATTTGTACTCACTGCCGCGGAAGACTGTAAGACACTTCTCATCACCGCCATGTGACCTGAAGAGACCACGTAGAAGCTCCTCCGTGAAGGTTCCACGCGCCCCCAAGAGGTCCCACGCACAGGCTCCCTCGAGAAAGGCCGCAATGTCGTCGATCAGCATCACCACCTGCAACACGAAGAGGGATAAACCTTGGATTCGCGGATTCCACTACATAAGTGACACGTGGAACTCAATCGGATTAAATTTCGCATTATCCAACGGGTTTCCGCCAAAACTAGCGGAAGTCGCAAGCACCAAAAAGGAGCTTACGTAAGACAAGCTGATTGTCGTAGGTGCCGCGTTAATAGATTGGTTAGTGATTTCATTATTTCCGAAGTGCAGACAGATAGCAAAAGAATAAGCTTTGCAGAGCCAGGAGCCGCCACACAACCGTTGCCAGTCACGCCGAAGTTCGCTTCGTTTCATAACCATCATTGGCAACCAAACACAACGAAATGAGTCAATAGAATTCGACCGAGATTGCTTCTAGCCATTGGACGAAAAAAAAACATTATTAATATTAGATTTTTATTCGATCACCTATGAAACAAAGTTTGGAAATGTAGAAAAATCGGAATTTAAAATGAATAAAAGCATATCATGGCACTTTATTTAAAACGTAACCTTAAACAATATAAGCTATGCACGCGTTTTATAAACATTTTACAGCTTTTACGTACCAATATACTGTTTCGTTACTTTTAAAATCAAACGATCATAATAGAACATAAACCTGTGAAATCGTTTCCACCTTGATGCTTTTAAAAAGACCATTTACATGGGACGAAATAGCTTTTTAAAATGTAATAGGCCAGCGTTAAAAATACTTTGACAAAAAGAAGACTGTAACAAAGGGAACCGACAATATTTGACAATCTCAGATAACTGTATACGCCGAACAGTGATTTGGTGCGGGGCCGTTGACGGCCTCCATCATTGCTTTATTATAGAAAACTGTTCTGTCAAAACATCTTCATCGATCTTTTTTATTACATTTAGCAACAAAAACATCCTCTGTTTAAACTCACCAATTCAATGGATTTACCCTTGATCAAACGACAATACTCGCGAAAACAGCTTACTGAATACCGCAAACACTTAATTGTTGACGCAAGTCTATCTGAGTCCCTTTTAAAGTGCAAATCGCTGTCTAAGAGGTTATTTTATAAAAAAATACATCGATTAATCAATATGCTTCTCGCATTCATAATGAGGCTTTAATCGACCAACCGCATGCGAACAGCGGTTTTGTGCCTACACCTGCTGCACTCCCGCAACTACCACTCACTCAGACCAAGTAGCAGCATCGAGCTGGTTGGCTTAATGCTGTTCGCAGTCGCTATCCCGCAAATACATCACTTCCAGCTCTTGCGTCCTTGAATGTGCGTTCAATTCTCAACAAATTTGTACGGTTTTAACTCTCTGCTAACAACTGCTCTGTTTAAACCTGTCGGCGTGGTCTGTCTACAAGAAACCTTTCTTCTGGACATCAATCTGGATCACATATTTATGCCAGAGAATTTCGAATGCTTTCGTCAAGATAGAGTTGTCGGCGTTAAATCTAAGGGTGGTGGTGTCGCGATAGTTCCGCGACCTTGACCAGTTGACCGACACTGCTTCTATTGGCCAGGTGGGTAATCCTCGCAGTCACTGAGGTACTTGAGTGGTCTTCCAAAAATGATCTTTTGCTGAATGCATCAAAATGCGTCCATATCACATTTTCCCTGACAGCCGCTGCCGACACACCCGAGATTTCTTCACTACATAACTTCGCTTCGAGCCAAAAATCGAAGTATCTCGGGGTGATTTTTAACAGTCGGTTATCATGGAGTGATCATGTCGATGTTGTCTTTGGTAAAAGCCGCCGTCTTTGCTTCCTTGTTCGCCGATTCAGGAGACTTGGTTTGAGCTCGAGCCATATAAAAACCTTCGCGCTTGCCTGTATAATTCCCCTGATTGTATATTGTTCCCCAGTAATTTTCCACGGCGTCAAATGCTCTGACTTTGTAACTCTTCATTGAATTTTTAAAATAATCTCGTTTTCTAGCGGTCTGCCTATTCTCTCTATCAAAGAAATCATCGTTGAACGCCACTTCAATAGCTGCTCATTAATTGCTGCCCGAATTTTAAATGACCCCTCCCATCCCCTCAATTCCAGTTTATCGGAATGTTTATCTCTTCGACCAATGCGCCGTCCATACCGTTTAATTCCAACAATAACGGCGGCACATCACAATTCGGTCATTCCCTATTTGTCCCGATTTTTAGTCTCACCAGACCAGGTTAAACAGGAACCACAAGACAATTTTCGAATCTAATATTTGTTATCATGCCTTTTTTTAATGCTGAAAGTTTTGGTCCTCGTGACCTCAATAAAGCCACTACAATGATTATTATTATTATTAATTATATATTACTTATCCCTTATGACTCTTAACACATGAGAGTAGACTTGTATAATTTCGTTGTATATATTTTATTTATCAAATACATAATAGCATTATTAGACAGAAAATCGTTTTAAATCCGCTGTTTCTAGCTGACATTGGCATTGCTCGAAATTATATAAATTTAATGACGTAAGTTGACCCCAAAACAGCAATGTACAATGTTCAGTATTTCTTCAGTTTGTATCGTTTCGTTACACTGGTAGCAAGTTTTTCATGTCCTTCATGTTTTATCACGAAAGCATACAATGACAAAACCGAAGATGACTTAAAAGATAAACACAAGAAAAATGAAGGCTTACAGAACTTTACCCTCGCGTCTCTTGTAGATCTGTTGTATTTCTCGTGTTTGAAATGCAAGAGTTTGTGCATCCGAAAACTACTAATGGCATTTAGACGTGTACAACTGAACGCTTTCATAAACTTGTGGGAGCGATTTGTCTGTTTACTAATTTTTGCATTCCGCTTCGGTTGTGTTTTTTCTAAAGCAAAACTTAGGTTACGATAAAAAACCAAAGGCGGCTCGTTGAAGCAATGACGCACCCTCAAAAGCCTCGACAACCCACTGGACAAGCCGCTCAGCGACGGTATAGCTCGCAAGGACACCCCACGCATGTTTGGTTGTGCAGAAGGTGCAGGCGTTGAGGCATTCCGTGAGAATGACTACGATGTCGATAAGATTGCGGTTAAGACGAAACTTCGCCAGCGAAAAAGAAGCGCCACCAGTCAACAGCACAACCAGCAGTAGAACAAATCCTTGCATTCATGAAGCAAACAACATTGCCAGCAAGCGTTCCTTCAACGACTTCTAAAACTTGAACAATCTGCTGGACACCTACGACGCTTACATCCTACACAGTTAGTTATAATTGCTCATAAACTAATGTTTTTCCAACTAAATTTTAGGTGCGCAACATTGGGGCTGCCCTGAGGAACGCAGCCGGAAACGACAACTTTCTTGTCTTTTGCTTTGGCTGCTAAAATTGTGTTTCGATAGTTGTCTTCAGCCGGTCCCTTGACCGTACTGCTTTTAAGTAATGAGCCACGGGTGAGCCGCTTCCTTGTAAGTTGTCTGAAAGTCACCGTGACATTCACAATCGCCAGCGTTTTCTGGTAAATTGGGATTTTTTCCAACCGCTACCGTTTTGTTTATCTTAAGCCGGATACCCACGAAAACAAACGGTGTAGCCGTAAGCAGACGATATACCAGTCATATACTCTGCATATCCCCAGTAATTTTCCCCGGCCTTAAATGCTCTGACTTTGTAACCCTTCATCGACTTTTTCAAATAATCTCGTTTTCTAGCGGTTTGCGTATTGTCTCTATCAAATAAATCATCGTTGAACGCCACTTCAATAACTGCTCATTAATCGCTGCCCGAATTTTTAATGACTCCTCTCATCCCCACAATTCCAGTTTATCGGAATGTTAATCTCTTCGACCAATGCGCCGTGCATACCGTTCAATTCCAACAATAACGGCGGCACATCACAATTCGGTCATTCCCTATTTGTCCCGATTTTAAGTCTCACCAGACCAGGTTTAACAGGAACTACAAGATAATTTTCTTATCTAATATTTGTTATTCTGCCTTTTTTTAATGCTGAAAGTTTTGGTCCTCGTGACCTGAATCAAGCAACTACAATTATTATTTACTTATATTATGCTTGCAATCGGATCAAGTTTGTTGTCAATTTGTTATGTCAAGCCAAGCGCCGTCTTTTGGCATTGCCTCGAGCGATAAGTTGGTCGAATTTATTCCGTGGACAGATGTTGTTGATCTTGTCACTTTTGTTGATCGAATTCAATTATCGGTGTAATTATTATTGGTGTAAGCAAAGTTGGTTTGTTGCGACGTGACATGACATGACATTCAAATGAACCTTTTTAGCTTTTCCTGTCCAAACAATGTCGAAACAGCGGTGATTGCTGTGGTCAAACAATTTCCACTTGACGTTTTTGAGTGCCGCATCTTCTCGTGACGGTGTGTTTGCAGTCTGGTGTTTTAGTTTCACCCAATTCGTCCTCACATTGAAATGCGCCTTCCTTGGCACTCAAGTTGAACTCGCCGATAGTGCATGCTTTTCGCGGGCACATATTGCCAATTGCGTGTTTGTCTCTGTCTGTCGTGACTTCTCGCGCGCCATTCGTCACCAACGGTCTGTATCTACGTTGCACCTATTTCAACGAATTTGATGAATGGCTAAAAAATGCAGCGGGGACGCTGTTGTGTTGGACGTCGATCTCTAAGATGCAGAGCCACGTAGAGTAGGGCATGTTTTCGCCTCTGCAGTCAGTCATTCACGAAACAGTCGGCGTATTTTCTAGCTCGAAAACAAGAGAAACCGCCCGCTTCTCTGCTAAACTGCTGCCGATGCTAAAGAGACCACAATGAGTCGTCTGCTATGTCTGTTGTTTGCAGAATGTTTCTGGCTAGCAAGCACTCTGCTCGAATTCACCTCCACCGGACGCGTCTACGAGCCACTGGCTTCTACGGCGTCTCTTCAACCGGCATCGCGCCTCTTCGGGGCCTTCCAGCTTCTTCGGGACGAATCGTCACCTAAGCGAATGACCGGTAAGCGGGTCTCTTCTTATTCGCCTCACACGTCGCTGTCGGCTTCGAGGAAGTAAAGGTGTGATGTAATCGCACTAAACTCTCACGATTTTGAGGCAATAACAACAGCATCAGATGTGACAGATAGATTTATGCCATGTGGGAAATCGTTATAACCAGCTGCCTGCTGTCTACCTCCGACAGGCACTAACTTCCACCGATTCAGTCGCGTTCTTCGCCGACCGATGTCCAAAAGCGACCCTGCGACGTTTCGCGTTCTGCCCGACTGAGAGGCTGCACGCCCCGCCCGGGTCCTCGTTGCTCCCGTATCGATCGAAAGAGGGGTGAAAGTGCCCGCGCCGAGTCTTAAGATTCTTCGATCATTAATATTGATTCTCGCACCGAACGGTCACAACATCGAAAGGGATCGTGTGTGCGCAGCGCCTGGTAGAAATGAAGTAAATTTTCCCCCAACATGCATGTCTGATTCGAGAGTTGTCAATTGAAATGTCAACCGACTGAATCCTGGTCGTACCTGGTCATACAAATCTGTCAGATGACAACTGGAGTTGTTGTTGTTGTTGTTGTCGTTGTCCCTGACTAAACGTGTCTGGAGGTTTTAGTAAGGCAGTAGCAGGATGTTGCCATGAGGATTCTTTAAAATATTCTGGAGGGTGGCGGCACCCAAAGACGAGGAGGAGGTTGAAGTTAGGCAGCAGCAGCCGCCAGTTTTCACCCGAATGTCACCAGGTCGGTGAATCGACGGGCGCCCGTCTCTCACAAACAGGGCAAGGGTGCTGACTGCTGCACCATCGGGCATCCACGTATTTAGCTTTGCTTTCAGAACCTACGAGACGCAGCCACTTTCTCGCTGGCCGAAGCCTTTCACAAGTGGCTAAATCAAATTCCCATTGGGTTCGTCTGGTTTACCGGTTTACAAAGTTTTATTGGTTCTTTGACACAGTTCTTTGACGCGGAATGAATTGCACCGCTGGCACCAACTGCGAAAGCCTAACAACTTTACTCGAACATGAACTGGTGAATATATTGGTATCGAGTATTGAGAACATACCATAAAATGTACATAAATGACATTTTGAATATATTATAAAAAAACTAACCCAGGAAACGTCTTTGCATGCTTAAAAGTTCTTTTAATTGATAAAAAAATAGATTAATTGAAAAAATAAATTGACGACAAGCTCAAAGTCAAAGTCCGGCTGTATGGACACCCTCGAACCGTGTGATGCAAAAGGTTCAACTGTTTCGGAGATTACCATCTAGTTCATTACGAAGGCGTTAAGCCAGGAGAAAATAAGGACTAACACATTTCACAGATTACCGTGCAGCTGTTGCTCCTGCATTCGCTCTACCTCATCCCTTAATATTTATCACATTCCTGATCAATAATACCAGTTGCAGAAATAAGTGAGCTCTGCTGGAATTCTTATTTTAGCAAGGGGAGTGCACCGTGAAAGGTGGATGTGGTAACAGCGTGGAAGGCGTCTTCAGAGCATCCTCTTCGGACTCATTGGTATTCGAGAAAGGCGGAGCGCAAACACCATAAGCTGCCACCATGAATTAACGCACAACCTATTCCATGTTACTGCTTTTCGAGAACCACAGCGGCTGGGTTTGATTAACCTTAGGAATCATCATCATTGCGAGGGGTTGTGCTTGAAGATTTTGCGCAACAAGTGCAGGCAGTGCTGAGCTGGAAAGGGTTTGCAGGTTACGACGAAGTAGCAGTTTTTTTGATTCAAGGAAGGCCCAAAGGATACCCACCGGCAAACACTATGCACCCGAGCGAACCTGATTCGAGTCCGTCTCAGGCTTCAACCCGGCGCAAGTAAAGTTTGATGCGCTGCCTTTCTATCCATCCTACACACACCATGCAACTTATAAACGCATCAACTACCTCCATGCCCTATGCACATAAATTTTTAAAGTTTGCACGGCTCCCAGTGGGCCCAAGACAATGAAATTCTACTTGGGTAATTGTGTCTTGTTTATTTTAAGAGTAAACTTGGGCTAAATAGAGAGGTTTTTGTGGATGTTGCTCTATAATCCCACTAAGTATTGCCGAGCGAATGAAAACCGCCTGAGATTACCTCTTCCTTGATGTTGTGCCGTAAGGTGGAGGCGGTCTCCAGTGTTGGTATTCAGGATTAATGTAGAAGTGTTGTGGTCAGCATAAAGGCAGCTATGAGGTCTTCCATGGGTTGGAAGACCTCGGCTTTGTTGCCGAACGGACCGATTTCAAGCGGGAAGCCTAGATGGGCGTCGGCGGGAAATAAGACACTTTAGTTGACGGCTAGTTATACAAGCGAGCGTTTTTCGTAGGCCCTATTCTTCTTCTTTATGGAGGTAAGCTCATGCAAAGTAAGGTCCATCCGAGAGCCAGTAAAGATCTGTGCGATACGACGTGAACGACCGTCCTTTACCGAGCATCCTGATATGGACCTCCTTTGCCCATGGCGCGGTTTTTTCAGTCCTGCTTTTGTTTTTTGTTAGTAGTCTCACACTGTTCAACCCGTTTGTCAGCGTTTAAACAGGTTTTTGTCTTCTTTCCTATTCAGCTTGTTGGCACAGGCGGTGCAAGTAGAGTGTAAAGCGGAGTCCAAATACCTGGGGATATTCTCACGCATGACAGATCCCGCGAAGACGAGAAGTGTAGATTCTACCCGACAACGAATATCGTGAACCTAGGATGGTATAAACCCCAACCTAAGAATATATCGGACATAGAAAAGGAGTCTGTAATCATCACAATGCAGGAGACACTCGGTGTCCCAGCTGCACTCTCGTTTAAGACAACGAAACGGGATCCGAATTTCAGTGGCGATCAGGATTCTAGCAAGCCAACGCGGGTGCCCGCTGTCGGGCATGAGCAAAGATCAGAAACCGGCGCGCCTGACAACGACTTCTCCCGAATGTTCTGCCTGCTTTATTGGAACAGGCACACTTCGATTTCAGTGCCGGTTATCGAGGATTACCAGAAGCATAACGCGCCAGTGCTAAACCAGTTAATTTGGCCAACCGTTTGAAAAAATAAAGAGGAAAACGATTCTTGTTATTAATCTTGCACGCTCGCTGTGCATTATAACCTCTTTTCAGTCTTTCCGAGTGAATCCAAAGAAGAATACACGAAGCCATGGAAGGAGACAAGTAAGAATTGTTGTCCTGATTTGTTTTTTATGATTTTGATTTTATTTTAAGAACAAGTCGCGGATTCAAATGCATGCCATAGAAAAAAGGGTAAGTTGTACCGGAAATGCTTGTTTTCTCTTTCATTGATATATAATAGTCACCCCTAGTCTACTTGTGCAAGGGAATTAACAGATCCGCGTCTTACCAGCGTAGAACGTTTCCGAACCACCGTAGCCGGCGTCGTAGATATAAATAATAAGCGCAATTGCAATGGATTGATATTATAAGAAGCAGCTGAACCCTTGCAAATTTGAAAGAAAACGGTTAAAAAATGTACCATTTGCTTGGATTAATCGTTGGCTATGAAACGAACGAAAATACAGACTGAATGTAATGAGGCAGAAGAATGTGCAAAATTACGAATTTGTTTATCGATAAGACGCGAATTTGGAAAAGGTTCCCTGATCTCGTATATTGTGTTTTTTGCACGAAAAGATCTCCACAAGTCATATTTCGAAAAGAACTACAGTTATATAGTGAAACAAAGTTTAATTTATATATGCTTAATATGCATGATTTTCACTCTCTGCTAACAAGTGCTCTGTTTAAACCTGTCGGCGTAGTCTGTCAACAAGAAACATTTCTTCGGGACATCAATCTGGATTCCATATTTATGCCAGAGAATTTAATATGCTTTCGTCAATACAGAATAGTCGGCGTTAAATCTAAAGAGGGTAGTGTGTCGAGTTGTGTCAATCTCATCTGGTCAGAATCATACAAAAGGGTATTCTGCTATGTTGCTAGTGCTATTGAATATGTTGGGGTTACTTGCCATCCAAGGGCTCTTCAAAACTGCAAGTCTGTGACAGTCTTTAACTTGTATATTCTCCCATCTTCTACCAGAGCAGACATATCTTAGTTCAATGACTTTACAATGCCTTTTATTTCTTCAATTATGGATAGTCCTTTTATTTTACTGTGTGGTGATTTTATTTCTGCACTTATATGCTCTCTAATTACGCTTAGTATAAACACTATAGTCAATTTTCCTACACGCCTTTGGAATTTTCTTGACCACATATATGTGTCTGATTTTTCTGTATATTCATGTCGTAGATGTGCACTTTTAGCCCAGTCGGACTACTGCATCGTTGTTGGTCTACCAAAAATATATGGCAAGGATAAAAAACTATCAACGTTGTCGCATACCTTAAAAGCTTCGTATCCGCTCTCACTGCCCTCAGAACAAATGCAATCAAAGGGATGCCGTTGCCCCAACCGACTTCAAAGTTTTCGAGGATTCCGACTTTGATTAGCAATCTCCGCTTTTTGTACGATACGCATTGTCTACTCACGGAACTATCACTAACCCCCGTGTCATATTTTCTCCATTTTTTAAACGACTGAGGCGAAAAAACGAATGACTTTGTCGCTAGGGGATGTACCGAGAAATTAAACCAATTTAGATACAGATCACATCTGAGGTAAATCGCCTTAACAAAATGTTTGCAGATGAGCTTTTCAGAACATCGAAACCTAGTGACCTCTGGAAAAATCTTGACAGATTGAAAGGAACCCGCCGCCCATATCTACCAAGTTGTCCTGTAGACCTTGATGCTCTCAACGATGGCTTTATATTCACACTGGCTGACCATTCCGCGGAACCTTTCGTAATATTTCTTAATCCCGACGCTTTTTTGCCCGCTTACGAATCCTCTATCTCCCAAATTTTGGCTGACCTCAAGAGCCCACAGTTGCTGGTCACGACAAAGTCCCCCCGCGATTCTTAAAATCGGTCACCGCGAGATTTCTTCTTTTTTTACCCAGCTCAAAAATCATTCGATAGGAGAATGCTCCTTGCCTTCTGAATGGAGAGTTGTCGCTAGCACACCGATTCTGAAACCGGCCAATGGTTCTGACGGACCTGTGAAGTAAAGACCGATCGCTTACTCATCTGTCTAATTAAACGTGATTAAGAAGCATATCCTCTCAAAATAAGATGACACGCGTAAAGCTGCCGATGACCCGTTTCACTTTGCTTATAAATCAAATCAAGACACTCTGCACGCCCTCTACTTTTCACTTGATGCCTGAGCGAAAGCCGTCAATTGGGCTTTTCTTGGACTTCTCCTCTGCTTTCAACAGTATCTCACGCTCCTGCATCCTTTCTCAACTATGTGAAGATAGCGTTAAAGGATGGTTGATCAATTGGAATCAAAACTATTTTTCTAATCGATTTAAACATGTCAGAGTCGGAAATGAAGCCTATGCTTCCTTGCCAAATAACAGCGATCTACTTCAAGACGCAGTGCTATCTCCCTTCCTTTCCAACTATTAGACGTCGAGCCTTCTGTTCTCCTAACGAAGTGACGCTTATAAAATACGTTGATGACTTGACTTTATGCCATGCATACATAACTGATAGTGATTCTCAACAGATCGGGCAGGCAGTCACTTAGGTACTCCAGTTGTCTTCGGATAATGGTTTTTTGCTGAATGCATCAAAATGCATTAATATAAAATGTTCCCTGAAAGCAACTATTGACACTTTGAAATCCCTTAACTCCATAATTTCTCTTCGAACTCAAATCAAAATTCCTCGGCGTCATTTTTAACAGTCGGTTATCATGAAATGATCATGTTGATTCCGACTTTGGTAAATGCTGCCGCCTCTGCTTCCTAGTTCGTCAGTTCAGGAGACTTGGCTTAAGCTCTAGCCACATAAAAAAATCTGTCCTTGCCTGTATAATTCTCCTTATTGTATATTGGTCTCCAGTAATTTTCCTTGGCCTTAAATGTTCTTACTTTTAAACCCTTCATAGACTTTTAAAAATAATCTCTGCTTATTCTCTTTATTCAAGAAATCATCGTTCAACGCCACTTTAACATGTGTTCGCTAGTCGCAGCTCGTTTTTTAAGTGACCGCTTTCCATTCGTTTATCTCAGTTTATCAAAATGTAAATATATTCGACCAATGCGTAGACTATACTGTTCGAAACCGTTCGGTCATTCCTTATTTGTCTCCATTTTTCGCATAACCTGATGTGGTAGTGTTGTATGGAGGGTTAAATTAACCCTGATTATAGAAAAGACAAATTGTCTGTTATATCGATAGAACCCAAATGATTTCATTTTATCAACACCAAGATGACCGGAGTGCAGATCGTCAAGAACAGATTTGCGCAGCAATAGTGGTACCACAATACAGTCGTCCCTCCGAGAGAAGAAATGTGGAAACTTCTGTTTGTCTGCTTTATTCCAGCTTTTTCTGAGTGCCGTTTAAATTCTCTTGAATGCAAATAGCGTTTCCGAGAAAAGATAATCGCGAATCACAGGCAATGGTTTAGCTGTGGACAACCGCCGTGATATGCAGACAACAGGTCGGCCCTCTTGCTCCAAAACAGCAGCTATGCTGGAAGCCGACGCATTCAGAAGCTAAAATAAGCAATCAGCGATAACAGCAAAATTTGGTATAAATCGGGAATAGTATTCAATGGCTCCCATAATAGAGTTTAATTAGCTGCAATTGGACGAGGACTGCATTTCTACTAAATAATTCAGTATTTTCTTCAAAACCATTGGCAAATTTTTTGAACTTATGAAGCATTAAAGGATGCAAAATAAGGCTTGTTGTCGCTTAACTCTGCGGCAAATACAACTATTTTGAGGAAATTCTTAATTGATTGAGTTTAAAGGTAAAATTAAGGTTTTTGGAATAACTAAGGTTTAACATTTTCAATAAATGTCACCCATTTGTTGTAATGAGGTAGACGATTGTGCGAAATGACGAATTTTTTGATCGATACCACGGTAATTGGGAAATAATTCTCTGATTTTGTATATTGTTTTTGCTTACAAAAACTTTCGCGCACATGAAACATGTAACAGAATGGTAGATATAGGTTGCCAGTGGGAAATTATAAGCGGCTTATAAATACGGACCCAGTGCGATACCATGCGTGCTTATAACTTGGAATTCTGCAATCCTGAATTTTATTTGTTGTGCAGATAAAACGGCTTCATTAATGTCGCGAAAGATGCGCGGCGATTACAGTCAAGGTCAGCGCCCAGAGTGTTCTGTCGGTAACCCCAAAATGGTTTGGCCATCCCTCCATCCATCGTTTGTGTCCGCGCACATCTTGCAGACAAATACACCGCTTTTTACCTCTCTCGTATTGGCTGTTATGCATTTAGGAACTTGGCCGTCGTTGAGAAAATCATTCATGCCCATTACGTAATTTATTTGAAAAAGGCTTTATTCACTTGTTAAGAAATTGGTTGTCTGTTCGGAATAAACGCAATTTATTTGGAATATAAGGTTCCGCTGCCCAACTTTAGCTTATATCGTAACACCAAGATTGCGTCCGTTTACATTTACTAAGTTATTGGTGGAAATAAATTCCAAGATAGATGTATTCAGATTCATGCTATCTAAATTAAATACTCAATGGTGTGTTTTTAAAGATGGGGCGTTTATGAATGCCTTTTGTGTGCCAACTAGAGATAACTCGCGCGTTAAGCATTGCTCTACGCACACACACGAAAGTTATCAAGAAGATTTCTGGTTTAACCGGGAAATATGAAATTAATCTAATGGTAGTCTTCTACTGCAAAAACTCAGAATATTTGTCCATTTAATCAATAAAGCCACGATGATAATTTTTATACGCGCTTTTTTTAAACAATCACATTTTAGCGGCGTTTCCAATAATTATTTATTAAAACACCCAGTGAAAAGAGATTAAACAACCAAAATTTGTTTATAAAGTCGTCTGTAAAATATACGTCACGTTTGCTTCAGTCGATGCATAATATTTGTCTATCACGCGATTCAGAAAGTTGGGATGAAGATGGGGTTAAATATATAACCAGCAGAATATTGTTAATGGGCATTTCTCCGAATTAATTAACGAAATTTCACACCGAACATAAAAAAAATGTCTTATTCGCGGTTTAATCGAATTAACAGCTTTCGCCACCATCAAATTACGAAGCGATTGATTTCATCCGATGCAATCGAAACCTATCAATAATTTTGCCACTTGCGAATTTAAAGCTGCGTGCGATTTGTGCACTCACCGCCTCCAACAAGCGGTAGAATCTTAAAACTACGCTAGATGGCGTAAATGGCCAAAGTTTAAAAAATAAAATGTTCATCTCTAATACTTGTTTTATGGTGAAGGTTTTGGTCCTCGTTACCTCAATTATTTTAATTGCGTATTTTTTAAAACGTAAAACTCCCATCATAATATTCCATCTTTCATAATTTATCAGTATGGTCCCTCTACCAAATTAAACGCTGATTGGTGTGCCTGACTCATTCGAAACCGATTTTTTCAACTTCGCAATTGTATCCGTGAACAGACAGCCATTCTCGTTGCTGATTGGCTTTGAGGACGTGTATGCACGCACGACTCAACCCGCCCTTAACGCTTTTAAATGCATTCACTTTTGTAGCTCTAAACATTCAACGACTGAACAACTATACATGGCTGCTTCACAGACTGATTCGGCTGCAACCTCATTGGTCCAATACGGTGACCTCAATGCACTCAGAAACAGCGGACGCAACAGCGACCTCAGGATCGAGGTGAGCCAATGGGTGAACCGTGTAACCTCTAATCTCCCCAAATTTTATCGTGACGTTTAGACTAAAAAAAATTGTGTGGTCTAAGAAGATTGTTTTCCAAGTTGGTGTTTAAGTCACTTCCGACACTGTTTTATCTGGACGAAGGTCACACTGAAATGCATACATAATTTGAATTGAAGAGTCAAATTCGGGGGCTTCTTGGTATTCTCGCTTTACAGTCGTTTTGGAAGTCCTTAATGATGAAGCCGAAAATACAGATAATCATTATTTTCTGTGATAACATTGACACTTTAGAGGAACCAATTTCAGTTAATAAGACCATTTAAAATTAATACTAACTTTGTGAAATCGAAGAACGTCTTTCTAAAACACATTCTGGTACTCCTATAAACCTTTTTTACACCCAACAACATCAATTGCATTTAAACGAGCGTTTTAAATCACTCCTTAATGTGAGCCCTGGCAAACATTCATTGCAATGAATCGTAGTGCAAACACTACGCCATTACATTTAATCCGGAACGGACCCATTTAGATGTGATACCGAATATTTCAGAGCATTGTAGACGAAAACAATGCAGTATAGTGTGTAAAATTGAAGCTTTGATTTGTTATAGAATCGTCGAATATTTTCAGTTGATTTATTTAATTTAACCCTTTCAAAGAAACAGTTCCACATTATTCCCATGAATTCGTCATAAACAGCGTATTGTTAATGACAAGGTAACGAAATGCTTCTACTTATTTCCCATCACTCTTGTCCTTCCAATTCTCCCAAATGTCGTCTTCTCCCCTTCTCCTCAATCTTCTTTCTTTCTCTTTGTATACTTAAATCGCTAGCTTCTCAGTTTCCTCGACGTCTTCCTCAATACTTAATTTCTTCAGTCGCAATATCCTCCTTCTCATCTTTATGTTATTCTTCTATTCCTTTAGTAATCTTTCTTTCTTGTACTAATCCACATTCTCTAGCTCAGGCTAATTATTTTTCTCAACTTTTCTAATAATCTTCGTCTCAAATTTAACATGTTTCGACTGGTAAAGACATGTGTGTTTCGGTCGCAAAGTACCATCGTCTTCATAGTCACTAAATATTTTTATTAATGCTACAAAATTGGTTGTATTTTCGAAAACTATTTTTTTTAAACTTGTTTAAACTACAATTGCATGGGATTCTAGTTCCCGTGGCAAAATCTGAATTTCGTTTCACACAAAGATTACGTCCCTGTTCAAATGTAATGGGTTAGAAACACTCCATTAAATGCAATCTGAGAGAATGTTTTTTTATTGTGTGTTGTTAAAGATGGATTTTTCTGGAAACGGCTCAGCTCAAGGAGAAAAGGGTCTTTGCAATTATTGAGCGGGTATTATTTTAAGAGTATCCGCTCCAAGTGATATCATCTTTCGCCGGAACGACGATCATCTTTTGATCCTGTCTGACATTGGTTGGCTAAAATGTATTAAGTGGTCTTACCGAATAGCCTCTTTTTGACAACCCGAGTAAACTCGCGCGGCAGGCATTGTTTTACGCGGACACACGATCTTCATCAACTAAATTTTTACAAGAACGTTAAATCACGTCTTTTGTTCGTGCTGCTTGTTTACGATACCATTTTAAAAGCGATGCTAAGATCGATTAGGTAGAGCCTTACAAAATTGAATTATGCTTTCCTTTAACCACCCAGTTTTGACTAAAACCCAACAGCTTAGCGTAAGAGAATTGCAGATCAAAGCAATACAGCTTATTTAAGTAGCCTCAAGAATGCAAATTGTTAAACGAAACCATGAATTCGGTTAGCAGTGTTGCCAAGCTTGGATTTTCTACACCCTATCCCGATAATTATATTAACTATCAGTAATTATAGCATTATACGTCGTAAAGTGTTTTTTAAAGTAGATTACACTTGGAATGCTATAACTAGCATGTCTGTTAAATCTCCCGACTGCCTGAGCCATTAAACTCAATGACGCATGAACTACACCCACATTTCATTTAGTCGTGGTGCCACGATCACGCAATGACCTTGAAACGTGGTGTAATGGAACCATCCAAAGTCTTCAGACCATTGCAGAAAAAAAGCAATACAGTGTAATCATTTTAAAATAGAGCATTCAAACAAAAGGAATTGTCAGGAAATTCTATATTTTCGTAGGGCCATCACGACGCCTTTTTTCGAAAGTAAAACTGTAAGTGTTCTTTAATTCTCTTTAATTTCTTCTATGAAGGTTACCGTTGCAGTTTTTTTACAATCGATGCCAAAGAAAAAACCAATTTTAAATTTCTTTTTAACGAAGCAATATACGAATTTCCCCATCATCTCGATTTATTAATTTAAAGGAACGCCTTCTCGTCTACGGCCAGGCAGAAGGCGGTTACGGCAAAACTATGGCGTGTCTAACGACTTTGCCGCAGTTCGAGCAAGACGGGCAAATGAACGTTCGTTTCCCGTTTCTCTTTTGGCGCGGCGTTGCGAGTCTCAACGGTAAGTCGTCTGTCGCGAGCTTTTCGTTTTGTCTCGCAAACAAGAAAGTTCACATTGCCGTGATTTTGGTTTATCAGGCAACGTCTACTGCATTGGTGGAGGACCACCCGGCCAATCGAATGTCTTTCCAACAGTCACGGTGATCGATGGCCGGACGGGACGCGTAATGCAGGCGCCACAACTTGAGAGCTCTCGCTGTTCGGCAGCTGTTGCTGCGTCTGGCAACGAACTTTTTGTCGTTGGCGGATGGGGAGGATACGAGATTGGTCCTCTGTCGAGCTGCGAGCGCTGGGTGGAAGGAAGGTGAGTTGTTGTTTGTGGCCGTCGCGTTGTTGTTGTGCGCCTTTCGGTTCTCAGTCACCGTCTTCTTCTTTGTCTTCTCTTTCGCCCACAGCCCATCCTGGCGACCGCTAACGCCACTCAAGACACCACGCAGCAATGCAGCCGCGATTGTCTTGTCTGGAGACGACGCCTTTCTGCCCAACGCGCAGCATCTTTTCTTGACTGGTGGGAAAGGTGGAAGCAGTTTTAGAAGCCTTTCCGACGTGTCGGTTCTGAGTCTTGGAGGGGACGGAAATGCGCCACGGTGGGTTGACTTGGCGCCGATGAACCACGCGCGCTACAACCACGGTAACGTGCTCTTCGCTGGGCGACTTTTCGTTGTGGCCGGTTCATGCGAATCTGTGGACGGTTACGGCTGCAACTCTGTGGAGATGCTGACGCCCCCGCGGGCAGTCGGTGACCCCGGCCAGTGGACTGAACTCAACCCAATCGGCGTCAATTCCCCCGATTTTGTCCGCCTCGCAGTCCACCAGAATCGTCTGCTCGCTTTCGGTACGAACAAATCGTGATGGGAATTATTCTTTTTCTTATTATGTAAAAGACTCGATTCCTTCGTATTCGAATTAAAGAAACAACTTTCATTGGCAAATCACAAATTGAGGAATTCGTCGCCGACACAACAGACGAGGAGGTGAGAAGTTTTCATGTTTCATTTGCCTTTCATGCACTTCCATGTTGTTCGACAACTAACGCCTTGGCGTTTCCGTGGTAACCGCCGTGTTGTTACAGACTGCGTCTTTCTGCTAAAATCTTATCTACACGCAGACAAAGATTCTCTCTTTATTGTTCTTTCTGTGCTTCCTTTTAAGGTTGATTTGAAGCAATTCACGTGGCGCCGAATTGACGATCTTCCGGATTCTCTATCGGACATCCAAGGCGCAGTCGTCGTTCACATCCCTAAATAATCCTGCATAATGTTTTTTATAAAATGTATTGTGTAAACGCATTCATTGTCTTTCGGATAGAGAGCTTTTTCTTCAATTTACTGATTTAAAAAAACAAACGGTTGGTAAAATAAGCAGATTTAAAAGCTTCACCAAAGGCTTGACTAGGAAGGGAGAATACCTCAATAGAATAGGAAAACCAATGGCTACATTTGATGAATATTATTAAATATTACTGGTTGGAATGGGAGAATTAAAATGCAACGAATAAATGCATGCTACTGAATAATCACAAGTTAACAGAATTCTACATTAATATCCAGGTAATCAACATTCGAATTTCGGTAAATGTCTATTGTATTGAGATCAGGTGTACTATGTGGGCGGATAGTTGTTGGGTTTGTGTGTGTCTAAAAGTCTTAAGAGAATCACTTGCAGCTAACTAATGTCAAATGGGTTTTAATGGATTGTAAATTAACCGAGAAAGCTTCCAGCCATTCGACCAATACACATTATTAATATTATATTTCTATTCGATCACCTCTGAAAGCGTATCCCGGCAGTTTATTTCAAACAAAACCTCAAACAATAGAAGCAATGCACGCGTTGTATAAACAGTTTACAGCGTCTGCGTACCAATATACTGTTTCGTTACTTCGAAAATCAAACGATCATAATCGAGCATAAACCTGTGAAATCGTTTCTACCTTGATGATTTTACAAAGACTATTTACAAAGGACTAAATGGTTTTTTTTAATGTTATAGGCCAGCGTTCTAAATACTTAGACAAACATTTACTTTCACAAAGAATATGTTGGAACAGGGATTATTTGACAATCTCAGATAACTTTATTCTCGGTTATTTTGATTTTATCATACTTATTTCTCAAGACTCTAAACACACGACAGTAAATATGTATATTTTCGTTCGATATGTTTAAGTTACCAACTACATAATTGAATTATTAGACAGAAAATCGTTTCAAATCCGTTGTTTCTAGCCGATATTCGCATTGCTCGAATTTTTATCAATTCAAGTACTTAAGTTGACCGTAAGACAGCAATGTTCAGTATCACTTGGAGCTTTGGGCGAAAAGTTGAAGGGTCCATATAACGCCGAACACGGTTCTAAGAGATGTCTGTCAAACACTGCTTCGTATGTGCTGATATGCTCACGCCCTAACGAGCAGTCCGCGATCCCGGCAAGTGGACTGACCTCAACCCAATCGGTGTGGCGCGTGGGTTCTCCTTTGAATCAACAAGAAACGTCTACTGGCTTTCGGCATGTCATGATAGAAATTTTGAAAATGTTGATTATCTGTTAGACTTAATATTTTCTTATTCACATTAAAGAAGAGCCTTCAAGTGGCTTATCATACATTCAGGAATTCGTCAAAAGACAACCAGACATAAAGTAAAACAACTAGGTTAATTTTATAAATATGACAGTGATATGATTTAACTATGACAAATAAGAAATGCTGAAGATCGTAGGTGCCGTAATTATAGATTTGTTACTGATCTAATTATTTTTTGAGGTGCAGACAGATAGAAAAAGAACAAGTTTTGCAGAGGCAGAAGCAGCCACACAACTGTTGCCCGTCACGTCGATTTTCGCTTCGTTTTATAACCGTCATCAGCAACCAAACACAACGAAATGAGGTCTTTGAAATTGCACTGAAACCTCAAATGTATTGAGGTACTGGACTATTGCGTCACAGTCGGTGCAATCTTGACGTTCGAACAACAATAGAAGCAGTAAACGTGTGAGTTGCACATCTTTACTTTAAACTGGACATTGCCTGGATTAGTCTGGCAGTTTTCGCATTAACGAAATGACAGTAAGATCGATTGTTTTTTCCATAAAGCAAACAACTTGATAAAGTATTACATCGCAGTGTATTTTAATAATTTGATTGAGCCATTATTCATCAGAATTTAAATGTTTCCGTTTCGAAAGTCGAATAAATAGCATCGTTTGGGTGCATGGAAACTGGGTTAAAAGAATAAATATTTTAAACTTAGGCAAAAAGCGGATGACACGAAGTATCCACCGACCTTGGGATCATAGAATATTGCCGGAACGCCATTCTTTGCAGCTAGTCGTCTTGGAAATTCGCGAGTTAACAAATAGGCAGCATGTCTACGAGATTAGTATAACATTATATATCAGCGGGGGGCTGATTAATTTGAAGTGAGTTTCTCCCTTGTGCAGCTTAACTTTTGCCAGGTTTGCGGGCCTTGCAGGTGAAAGGTTGTGTTAATATAATAACAAATTGGCTTGTTGGTAGAGTTTTGTAACCCCAATTTGCGCGCCTCAGTAGCAATCGGTTACGGCGACGTTTTCCATCCTGGTGCCGCTTCTGAAATAGGGTCGCCTTGTTCCTGATAAGGGGCTGACTGTTCTCGTCTACCATCTGCACCGCTCTTCTGGGGCCAACGAAGTTTACTTGGCCTTCGAACGGGTCATCTATATTTAACGATCATCACCTGTTTGTCCGGGGGAAGATCCTTGGGCTGGTTTCCGTGCGCGAACCTGTATGTGTCGGTTTGTTCCATCCGGGGATAAAGAACGAACGTTAGTCTGCAGACGATATCGATGGTTGTCCTTTCCTCCGGGCACTGAATTCCCAGAACGATACCCAGCCGTGGCTTAAGCTATAGGGAGTTGTGCTGGTTGTATTGTGGCTGGTTTTTTGGTTTTTTTGGAAACCTTAATTAAACTACATTTCGCACAACTGTAGCAACCGAACACATCTAATGCTGCATGTCTACGAATAACTTGAAAACAATAAAAAGCTAACCTTCTTCAAACGTTACATGTTTTACCACCTCACGTTTTTAGAAGCGTTTTCAGGCAATTTATTGTCCAAATATTGTGTCCTTGTACATAAAAAACGATATATATATAAACTCAATGAACGACACATTCATGCGAGAACGTTTGCTATTGATGCACGTTGTATCACGCGTTTGTTTTATGCTTCAAGTTAATGGCACCGTTAGAAAGCGAAATTTACATTTATTCGGTGGAAGCTAACAATAGCGAAATTACTTCTTTTCATGCTCTCCGTAAATCGCGCGGTTGGACACAAAACCTACAGTTATGCAAATTCATATACACGATTAAACGGTAAAAGTTTAAGTACCCAAACTCTGAACATCGTTTGGCGTTTTGTAAAAGCCATTCATGCTTATTAAAACAAGCCTGTTGAAACTATTTTATCAGTTATAAGGCAGTAAACTTAAGCAAAAACTATGGATAAAGAATTCTTAAAAACGTCTCCCTCGCACGGAAAACCCCGTTTTTTCGGAAACAAAATTACCTCATCTCAAGAGTTTTCGTCTTATAGTTATTGAATGTTACGAGTTATCCCGGTCGTGCAGCTTACTGCAAATTGCCACTCGACAAAGTCTGTGAATCGCCTGGATTTTCTTGTCTTGGGCAAATGAATTTCAGGTTGCCCGCAAAAAGCCCTCTAGTAGCTACGATGGAGGGGTTTACGTGTTCATTCTTCCATCTCGATAAAGGGGTGTCAGTGACCTTGAAGGATCCCACCCACACATTTTCAAGCACCGTAGTCCATCTGCGTTTCGCGATAAGGAGCTACTAGCATTCCGTAGTATACACATCTCGTTTAAGAATGTTCTAGAATGTTCCTTCTACTTAATTTTCTTTCTATTAACAGCTGGAACCCGACGGTGTTTTGCTTGATATGCCTCTGGGATTTGTTCTGTATATTTGTACATTGCGTTTGGTGGGTTATTTGTCAACTGGATATGTTTATTTACATCTTTATACATAAACGCAATATTTATGGAAATTTTATTTTCAAAAAACGTTCAACTGGTTTATATTTATATTTGGCTGTTAGTATTGGTTCACGATAATCTAATCAAACACCAATATCCTATTGTCAGAATATATGTGAGCGATTACGCGATGATTTCGTCCCTGGAAGAAAGAAGGATTGTGTAAAATTAAATATAAATTGCTCTACTTCACTACCCCAGGGTGGTGGTTGCGTTTTTTAAGCTCACCACTACCATCTACTTATCTTCGACGAAACAGGCCAAGGTCGACCGACCAAGGCCCTTTTGAAGCTTCAATTGCAACACCAATATTCCAAGTTGGCAACCCTTAAAGTAGCTCCACATATGACTGGACACACCGAGCGGCACACTTGCATCTTCGTCTGTTACGCCTGTATTCTGCGTCTTTTTGCAGGCATCCGAGATGATCATCTTCGTCTTCTTTTTTCTTTCTGGTGAGGAGTTGAGCGAGGTCGGCGATGAGCCTCACAGAGAGCGAAAACTGAGCGAGCAGTACCCTTGTTAGATATTGCTCGAGAGCAGCCTTCAGGTTGCAAGAGTGGAGGTCCTGGCGCGCGAACAGCTCGTCCAGTCAAGCCGGCAGACCTGCCTCTCCTCACACTTCCAGACTAATGGGACCTCCGTGTTGTTTAAATCAGGGAATCACCAGAACTTCTGCAACATCGTGGGGAACAATAAACGTCCCTCAAATTGGAAACCCGACTCTCCCCCGCAACCAGCTTTTAGACGTTTGGGTTCCACTGTCCTCGCAACGGGCAACATATAGCCTATCGATAACGGCCAATACTTCACCTGTTTAGTGCTGCGAAACATTGAAATTATGCGTCGAAGATACCAGACACGAATTTCTGGCTACGGTTACGCCGCAAGAACAATCGATCTATTGAGACCTGGTCTACTTTTGCCGTTGTTGAACATTACAATTCGCTGGATTATTGCAACAGGATGACGCACATGGTTGATTTAAGCACACTCTGAACTCACCGCTCTGATCTAGGTCTGGCAAAACAGCTATCTTTAAGATCTTTAACGGCGAATTTACATCCACGTTGCCGGGTTGGCAGAAGGCCTGTCGAACCCTTTTTTAGCCCCGGAAAAATAGCGAGGTCGAAAACGCCTGGGGTTGGCGGTTTGACGAAAGGGAAACAGTGATTATCTGCCGCATTGCTCACCACATCTCCAGATGCCGACTTGGCGACCAGAGGATCAAGAAGACTCAGGAAGAAGGCTTTCATGGGTCAATAATTGTTCCAATATGGACTGCCAGGGCGGCCGGATCGAAGTTGGCAGCGCCGTCAACCGCCGCTCCTTTACTTGAGCGTTGATGACGCGATGAATTCGTCCCTGGAAGAAGGAAGGACGAATGGGGAAAAGGAAATATAAATTGCTCTACTACACTACCCCATGGTGGTGGTTGCGTTTTTCAAGCTCACCACTACCATCTACTTATCTACGACGAAACAGGCCAAGATCGACCGACCAAGGCCCTTTTGAAGCTTCAATTGCAACACCAATATTCCAAGTTGGCAAGCCTTAAAGTAGCTCCACATATGACTGGACACACCCAGCGGCAAACTTGCATCTTCGGCTGTTGCGCCTGTATTCTGCGTCTTTTTGCAGGCATCCGAGATGATCGTCTTCGTCTTCTTCTTCTTCTTCTTTGTGAAGAGGCAGAAAGGCCGCGTCGAGGAGTTGGGCGAGGTCGGCGATGAGCCCCAGAGAGAGGCGAAAGATGAGCGAGCAGCCCCCTTGTGAGATGGTGCTCGACAGCAGCCTTCAGGTTGCCAGAATGGAGCTTATGGGGCGCAAACAGCTCGTCCAGTCAGGCCGGCAGACCTGCCTCTTCTCACACTTCCAGACTAATGGGACCTCCGTGTTGTTTGGATCGGGGAATAACCAGAAATTCTGCAACTTCGTGGGCAACAAAACAACGTCTCTCAAAGTCGAAACCAAATGTTACACCCCGCCCTCCCTTGCAACAAGCTTTAAGACGTCTGGGTTCCACTGTCCTCCAAACGAGCAACAAATAGCCTATCGATAACGGCCAATAACTTCACCTCTTTAGTGCTACAAATCAAAGGTTGCGAAACACGGAAATTACGCGTCGAAGATACCAGCGACGAATCTCTGGCTACGGTGTACGCCGCAACAACAATCGATCTGTTGAGACCTGGTCTACTTTCGCCGTTTTTGAACATAACAATTCGCTAGAATTATTGCAACAGAACGCGCGCCTGGTTAATTTAAGCACACTCTGAACTCACCGCTCTGATCTTGGTCTGTCAATCCAGCTATCTTAAAGATCTCCAACGGCGAATTAACATCCACGTTGCCGGGTTCGCAGAAGGCCTGTCGAAGCCTCTTTTTTAACCCCGGAAGAATGGCGAGGTCGAGGACGCCCAGGAGTGGTGGTTCGACGAGAGGGCGGTAGCGATTGGCTGCCGCTTTGCCCACAAAATCTCCAGAGGCCGAATGGGCGACCATAGGATCACGAATACCCGGGAAGAAGGCTTTCATGGGTCCGACGGCGGCGGCGGCAGTCTTATCGGGCGTGAGGGCGGGCAGCAGGGGATGGGAGACGAAGATGGTCTCTTGGCATTTGCCAGAGAGACAGTCGAATTTCGGCAGGAACTAAACACAGAAGTCCCGCCAGCAGTTATTGGGCTGTTGTAGGAATATTTTAATGTCGATTCAATATATATATTCTATAAATTGCAGCGCGTCTTATTCAGTAATTGTGATGTGTTTTGTTCCAGGAGCAGTAGACGACCGTCATACACACCACAGGTTTACTAATTGGCTGGGACAGGAGTAGGGGAGGAAGACGCACCTGATTGGAGAAGGACCTCCTCCACTCGGTCTGCAGGGAGACTGGCGAGACGAAGGTCGGCGCCTGAGGTGGAAAGCTGCGCCAAGATTCGGAGGGCCATAGAGTGGCCGAGATGCGGCATTCCAGTGGGGGTGATGGACCACAAGCACCGCAGGTGTCTGCGCCCCGTCGTCTTCAGGCGATCAGCCAGTGCGAGGGCATCCACGCCAGGCAGGAGCTTGGCCACTGAGTCCAAATCGGCGTTGCCAGCGACGAGGGGCTTCATGTGCGCCTCGGTGTCGGCGAGCTTTGCGAGCGCCCTTACCATCTCGTCGCCATGCTTAGTCAACAAGGAGACGCTCGCGGATTCTAAAAGTATCAACATGTGCAGCGGTGGGAGGATTATGTGTCCCTAACGGCACGCGAAGCGGTGGAAGTAGTCGCTGCAGAATCAAAAACTTGAGTAAAGTTCAAGGGGCCCGCCATCACTCCAAGTGGCTGGATTACAGGTGCGCTCAGGCGATACGCCCAGACAGGATGTAGGATTGGGAGATATATGGTCAGGCAACGTAGAGTGGAATAGTAAGACATACGATTAAGGCAAACATATATTTACCGTTGGTGTTTTTATTCGAAGATTTGACGTCGTCGGGATAGGCATTTGCAACAAGGTTTGCGAACTGCGGTTGTGTGAACTTGTCCCGAACAACCGCCATTCGCGAATCCAAGTGTTCAAATACACACCTCTTAAGAGATTCGTCAGAGACACTGCCACCGACGTAGGCATTCTCGAGTTCTGCGTATTCCATGAAAGTCTCCCCGTCGATCGTGACAACTGAAATTGGGAAGAATAAAAATAGCCATGATTGGAAACAAGTAAATTGGTACACAAGGTGGAAGTCGCCGTAAATGAGGAGAAACTCACAGTCCGAGGAGAGGCTGACGAGAGGAAAGATGACGAATTTCATGAATGCCAAAACACCATTTCCATCGGCGGCCGTTTGTCCAGGCGGGCAGGCAGCCTTTTCCAGCTTCCTTCGAACACCCTCACTGGACTCAAGCATATCAATTTTCGAGTCCACCTCGGAGGCAGACATTTTTCCACCGGTAAGACCGGGTACCATTGGGTTCATAAGGTGAACGCGTTTCTTATAACCCAGACGGGGTAGAGCCTACGGAGCACATAAATATTCATGATAAATATACGATCAAGTCCTCGGGGTTAGGGAAAGTCAGGGGTAGTGTTTGGTTAATGCCTCACGCGTTCACAGATCATGAAAATCTTGCGCTGATCAACTCCGCCAAATTGGGCATCGACATGCAGATACTCTTCGTCGAGTGCCTGCAACAGGGGATAGAGGAGTCCGGAGACGAGAGGGTTAGAAACCTGTTTGACGACCTCGGCGCCGGCCTTGCGAGCATCTCTGATGCTTGTATCCGCGGCAATCTTGTAGACATCTTCACTGTAGGCCCTGTTATCAACATAAACAGAAAGGTAACCAAAATTTACCGACATACAAAGCAATTTCAAAATGAATTATGATGCAGCCAAGACTCTTACTTTGAAAGTTCGTACTCAGAGCCGCGAACGAAGTGCAGTTGACCAAGACTTACGCCGACGGCCTCCAGCATACTCTTGATGACGGTTTCGTAGTAAGTTGCTCGATAGTAAAGAACGCTCCAGGGTGACTTCATATTATCCAAATAGGCGTGCAGATCCGCGAAGAGAATGGTCACTTTAGCCCCAGCATGCAACATATCTGCGATTTTTATTATTGGAACAAAATATGCCACATGAGGTTTCCCGGTTGTTGCCGTCCCCCAGTAGACTTCGAGAGGTTTTGTGGCATCTTTAGATAGATACGTCTTCAATTCTTCACCGCCAACAACCTCCTTCAATTTAAAACGCATTTATGTATACAAATTGTTAATAAAAACTATGAATTTAATACCTGCAATTTCTCGTTTAAATCTTAATAATACCTGCAAGTTTCGAATAACAAGATCGTAACTATTTCGTTCATCTGTCATCATCCCAAACTAGCACACTATTTCGAAAGGTCGGAAAAAGTGGTAAACCAATCGATACACCCCTGTTCCGGCTAATAATATTAATTAATAATATTCGCTTTATTAAGGTCACGAGGACCGAAACGTTCAGCATTAAAATTTACAATGAACAAAAATGTATCAGGACGTGACAATTATACGTAGAAAATACAGAATAAGTTAAGAAGAATAAAAGCAGTAACATCAAGGTAGATTAGCGAGAATGGCCAATTTTACCCACGATGTATATAAAGTTGTGCAAACGGGAAATTGCGGCTATTTAAAGGCCCTATCAAAACGCCAGTTATATCTATACATATCTATACTTCGAAG
The DNA here is from genome assembly GCA_028672205.1 of Proteocephalus fallax. Taxonomy (NCBI): domain Eukaryota; kingdom Metazoa; phylum Platyhelminthes; class Cestoda; order Proteocephalidea; family Proteocephalidae; genus Proteocephalus; species Proteocephalus fallax. Next base: position 448 of record JAPUBX010001603.1, on the reverse strand, counting down.
ACCAAGGAAAACTGGACTAAAATAATATATAAAATAGGTTATGTTACCAGGGAGAAAACTATAAATGCGGCCAGTGGCTTGCGTTGCAGAGCCCTCCCACCACAAAGCCACTGTCCTCGGGAGCAAGACCTTTCGATGCTATGGGATATGGGGCTATCGTCACAAGGGATGAGTGTAGGTTGATCGAGAGGTTGCGTTGTGAGTCCCGCCTTAAGTTAATTGAATTTGACTAGGAGTGTGGCGGGTTTATCGTCAGAGCGGATGCGGTAGACAGTGCTTGGGACACTCTGCGCGACCGAATAAGGACCGATCCGTGGGTCGTGGAATTTTCTGGATATGCCACAGGGAGGGTTAGGGCTGCTGAGCAACCCGGTATCCCCAGGCTGAAATGCAGAGCCGGATGATGCTGTCTGCTCTGTGAGGGTCTCAGCTTCGATCTATTTAGTAA